>JBBPBX010002945.1:0-72052 GCA_038048925.1 Garcialebias charrua
ATCTTCTAATTTCCTTTGCTGCATAATGTACATTGCATTTATTCTAGCGTTAGGTAAATGTATCAGCCTGAACTCCATGACGAGTTCAGGCTGCTTCCATCTGGACGCAGGTTTCTGCAACCCAGATGTAGAACTAACAGATATAAAAACTCATTTATCCCAGTAGCAATCAGGTTTCTTAATGCACACTAATTTTAATACCATTATTTTAATGTTTTATTTTCATGTGTTTATATGTGTATGTGTGTGTAAGTGCAAATGTATGAAACTGTGCGCACCTAATGACTGCAAATCTAATTGCCCCTCGGGGATAATAAAGGAACTTGAATCTTGAAGGAGAATAGCACTTAAATAAAAGTCCAACAAGGATATTCATTTAGAATTAAGAATAACTCACCCTGGACTACCTACTACTGTACCTACCTACTACCTACTAGTTTTTGCTACTTTTTTCTTTTTCTTTTGTTTATTCATCCATCCATCCATCCATCTTCTTCCGCTTATCCGGGGTCGGGTCGCGGGGGTAGCAGCCTAAGTAGGGAGGCCCAGACTTCCCTCTCCCCAGCCACTTGGAGCAGCTCCTCCGGGGGAATCCCAAGGCGTTCCCAGGCCAGCCGAGAAACATAGTCCCTCCAGCGCGTCCTGGGTCTTCCTCTGGGTCTCCTCCCGGTGGGACGTGCCCGGAACACCTCACCAGGGAGGCGTCCAGGAGGCATCCTAACCAGATGCCCGAGCCACCTCAACTGGCTCCTCTCGATGTGGAGAAGCAGCGGCTCTACTCCGAGTCCCTCCCGGATGACTGAGCTTCTCACCCTATCTCTAAGGGAGAGTCCAGCCACCCTGCGGAGAAAACTCATTTCAGCCGCTTGTATCCGAG
Organism: Garcialebias charrua; assembly: GCA_038048925.1. Classification (NCBI taxonomy): domain Eukaryota; kingdom Metazoa; phylum Chordata; class Actinopteri; order Cyprinodontiformes; family Rivulidae; genus Garcialebias; species Garcialebias charrua. Next base: position 878 of record JBBPBX010002945.1, read on the forward strand.
ATCTTGTTCTTTCGGTCATAACCCAAAGCTCATGACCATAGATGAGGGTGGGAACGTAGATCGATCGGTAAATTGAGAGCTTTGCCTTTTGACTCAGCTCTCTCTTCACCACGACAGACCGGTACAGCGCCCGCTTCACTGCGGACGCTGCACCTATCCGCCTATCGATCTCACGCTCCAGTTTTCCCTCATTCGTGAACAAGATCCCGAGATACTTAAACTCCTCCACTTGGGGCAGGACCTCCTCCCCGACCCGGAGAGGGCATGCTACCCTTTTCCGGCTCAAGACCATGGCCTCGGATTTGGAGGAACTGATCCTCATCCCGGCCGCATCACACTCGGCTGCAAACCGCTCCAGTGAAAGTTGTAAATCACGAACTGATCGAGGCAGCTTATCGGAGCTGTGGCCGCAAGGTTGTTGGTGCCTGTCGTGGTGGCAACCCTCGAACCCGGTGGTGGACACCGGCAGTGAGGGATGCTGTCAGGCTGAAGAAGGAGTCCTATTGGGCCTTTTTGGCTTGTGGGACCCCGGAAGCAGCTGATAGGTACCGGCAGTCCAAGCGGCATGCGGCTCGGGTGGTTGCTGAGGCAAAAACTCGGGCGTGGGAGGAGTTCGGAGAGGCCATGGAGAATGACTTCCGTACGGCTTCGAGGCGATTCTGGTCCACCATCCGGCGTCTCAGGGGGGGAAAGAGGTACGAGACCAACACCATTTATGGTGGAGGTGGCGTGCTGCTGACCTCAACTCGGGATGTTGTGAGTCGGTGGGCGGAATACTTCGAAGACCTCCTCAATCCTACTGGCACGTCTTCCACTGAGGAAGCAGAGCCTGGGGACTTTGGGTCGGGTTCTCCGATCTCTGGTGCTGAGGTCGCCGAGGTGGTTAAAAAGCTCCGCGGTGGCAAGGCTCCGGGGGTGGATGAGATTCGCCCGGAGTTCCTTAGGGCTCTGGATGTTGTAGGGTTGTGTTGGCTTACGCGACTCTGCAATATCGCGTGGACATCGGGGGCAGTTCCCTTGGATTGGCAGACTGGGGTGGTGGTTCCCCTATTTAAAAAGGGGGACCGTAGGGTGTGTTCCAACTATAGGGGGATCACACTCTTAAGCCTCCCTGGTAAGGTCTATTCAGGGGTTCTGGAGAGGAGGGTCCGTCGGATAGTCGAACCTCGGATTCAGGAGGAGCAGTGTGGTTTTCGTCCTGGTCGTGGAACACTGGACCAGCTCTACACCCTCAGCAGGGTCCTGGAGGGTGCGTGGGAGTTTGCCCAACCAGTTTACATGTGTTTTGTGGACTTGGAGAAGGCATTCGACCGCGTCCCTCGGGGGGTTCTGTGGGGGGTACTCCGGGAGTATGGGGTACCAGGCCCTTTGATAAGGGCTGTTAGGTCCCTGTACGACCGGTGTCAGAGCTTGGTCCGCATTGCCGGCAGTAAGTCAGGCTCGTTTCCGGTGAGAGTTGGACTCCGCCAAGGTTGCCCTTTGTCACCGATTCTGTTCATAACTTTTATGGACAGAATTTCTAGGCGCAGCCAAGGTGTTGAGAGGATCCGTTTTGGTGACCTTAGAATCGCTTCTCTGTTTTTTGCAGATGATGTGGTCCTATTGGCTTCATCAGTTCGTGATTTACAACTTTCACTTTTGTTTATTGTTTAATGTAATTGTATCATTGCTGTTCATCATTCTTTAGTTTGTAGCAGGTCGCTTTCGTAAATGAGCCCTCGAGGCTCAATAAGATTTACCTGACTAAATAAAGGTTGAATGAAAATTGTTTTCACAAATATTCAATGAAAAAAACTAACAGTTAAGTAAAATTAAAATAGTAATCAAAACTTTTGGAATTGTAATGATTTCTTTTTTTAAACAAAAACGTTTGTTTAAAAACTTTATTTTTAATAAAATAACTAATTTTTCTCTCGTGAACAGTTATTTTCAAAACAAACTTTTATTATTTTATTTTTATTACATGTTTGTGCTGCTGTGTGGAGTAATGTTTTTCTATGATATTAGTGCTTAGTGTATTTTTAGTTGATATTTTTCTTAGTTCACATCTTAGATGTATTACTGAACTGGGAGCCTGTGTAAATAATCTTGTTTATCACATGTACCACATGTGGTGCGAATGACAATAAAGGTTCCCTCTGACTCAGACTGTAGCCGTGTTTCCATCAAGGTTTCTAGGTGCGCATTTTGAAGTATCGCAGCAGAAAAGCTTAATGGAAACGGCAAAATGCGAAGTTACTTCCTGAAATTCGCCAAAAAGTTTATACGCTCGCTTGAGGTGGTTTTTGGGATCTGCGAAAATGAGCAGATGCGCAAAACGACAGATGGAAACACATTTGCCGACTCGTGCTGCCGTAGCGAACATTCACGTCACGTGACTGATCAGCTGTTTCCGCTCCGGACAACATGTAACATCGCTAAAACTAGTTGGCATGACAGAATAAATACAACTCGCCCGATAGCAACACGTACCTGAAATATTCTCTCCATTTTGATGAGATGTGTGGCCGGGTTCTGTTTTCAACCGCTACTTCCTGTTTACTGTAGACATGCGCAGTGCTGACGTCTGACGTAATGACGCTGACGTCTGACGTAATGACGCTGTGCGCGGCTTGGAAGAAGCGCTTCAAGCCAGTAGATGGAAACACTTCTGATCTGCATTAATTTGTATTTACATATTTGCGAGGTAGCTCAAAATTCGAAATGAAAATGGATGGAAACACAGCTAGTGACTAAAGCCCCCAGTATACTGTTCTTTGTGCCCAGCGCCGCTGGACTGGCGTGTGCAGCGCGCAGGCAGTTCATTTTATAGTTCTGTGAAAGTGCAGCTCTCTGAGTGAAGGCTCCAGCAGCTGCAGCCGGGCGGAGCAGGACAAATTGAGGTCGCTGATTGGTCATTTGCTGACACGCGAGGCAGTTTATCAACGCGCGCGCGTAGGCGTAGTAAAATTTGACCTTGGTGCGTTCACGCCCGTGATAAAAGGCTTTTGCCGCGGCGCTCCCACGGCGCCGAGCGGCATGAGGCAAAAGAAACAGGTATATTGGGGCCTTTAGATAAAATCTTGGCACCTTCTTTTGAGGGGTATCGTCTTTCAAATTGGGTGTTTAACCAACCAGCCCACTATCAGGACACTGTCCTCATCTCCGCCTGTGCTAAAACAGCCAATCAGTGATTCAGTGGGCGGTACTTGGATTTGCCAACTGAGATTGAATATTGTCACACTTAAACTGCAGGGGGGCAGGCTGAAAATGAAAAGGCAGTTTGCTCTGTAGCTCAATGACAATTAGCAGTGTTGAATAAGAAAATGAAAATGATTTAATCTTAATTTTATTTCTGACTCAAAAAAGGCAGCTTGACTTTGAAATTAAAAAGCATTTCTGCTATTTCATTTTAATTTTCAAAATTGACATTTCAAAATGAATTTTGGCCACTTTTTACTAAGACATATATTGAAAATTAAATGTTAAATGTTATTTTACTTATCATTTTAATTAAGTTACAAATTGAGCAGTCTCGAAGAAGAAAATGAAAATGCAGTTTGGTTTATTCATTTTAAATTTTATTTATGACTCAAAAAAGGCAGCTTGACTTTGAAATGAAAAAGCATTCCTAAATGGTAAATGGAGCTTATTTATATAGCGCTTTCTAGCCCCCTGTGAGGAGCCCCAAAGCGCTTTACAATACCAACCATCCACCCATTCATACACGCATTCATACACCGGTAGCTGTATTCCTGCTAAACCATTTTAGTTTTCAATACGTCTCACAACCGCTTCCATAGTTACAAACGCGTGGCTCAGCTGTCTCACAGTCTCACACAGAGGCAGGTGATTAGAGACAGATCAGTTAAAAAAATTAATCAGAAAAATGAATAATTCCTGCATGAACAGAGGAAGCTGAAACACCACAAGCTTCAGGGTCAGCTGATCACCTTGTTTTAAGTTCTGGAATAGCTTATTTAAAGGCAACATATATTTTGTTGTAGGTTTCATTTATGCTCAACAGATTTTAAGATTCATTTTATTTAGTTGTTTTAGGAAACTACTAGCCTGGCCCTCGCCTTCCTGCACAGCTCCGCTCAATTCTCATTTCCCTTCACTGCACAGCGAAGTGAAGGACAAGGGTCTGGTTTTAACCAGGCTAGGAAACTACACCTGCACTTTAGTTTTTGTAGTGGATTTTGTTGATCAATATTTTGTGCAGACTTTTTCAATCTAAATAACAGATCTAAAAAAGCTAAGTCTGGTCCTCTGGACATTCAAAAAACAAAAAAACAAAACAAAGCAAAAAATTGTAGAAACGTTTCGTCTTTCGTCCGAAAGACTTCCTCAGTCTGAGGTGCTGGGTTCAGCTCAGTCTTATAAATAGCACCCTCTCACAGTGTTACACAACCAGTTGGCTGATGACAGCCTGAAACCAGCTGCTCACATGATCAAGGAGGACCATCAGCCTAACAATGGATCGTTAGCACCCTGATGGTTGTTTGCTATTCACAGAGGGCTGAGTGATACCAGCAATCACAGCATTGTAGGAGGGGGACAGTTGAACTCGGAGGCCTCCACCCCTGTTTAATGATGGGCGGTTTCTTTTCACAAAGATGGCCTCCTTTACTCCTCTCTCAAACCATCGTTCCTCTCTATCAAGGATGTGAACATCTTCATCCCTGAAAGAGTGACCGCTGGCCTGGAGATGAGTGTAGACTGCAGAGTCCTGACCTGATGATGTTGATCTTCTGTGCTGGGCCATCCTTTTGGCCAGTGGCTGTTTAGTTTCCCCGATATAAGACTGATCACAGCCCTCCTGACACTGAACAGCATACACAATGTTACTCTGTTTTTGCCGGGGGACTGGATCTTTGGGATGAACCAGTTTTTGCCGTAATGTATTTTGAGGTTTAAAAGCCACTGGGACGTTGTGTTTAGAAAATAAACGTCTCAATGTCTCTGAAACCCCTGCAACATATGGAATGGCCACTGGTCTGGGTCTGGGTTCCTTCTTTTCACCTGATGGCTGGCTGGAGTCCTGTTTGGACCTGTTTTTCTAAACACAACGTCCCAGTGGCTTTTAAACCTCAAAATACATTACGGCAAAAACTGGTTCATCCCAAAGATCCAGTCCCCCGGCAAAAACAGAGTAACATTGTGTATGCTGTTCAGTGTCAGGAGGGCTGTGATCAGTCTTATATCGGGGAAACTAAACAGCCACTGGCCAAAAGGATGGCCCAGCACAGAAGATCAACATCATCAGGTCAGGACTCTGCAGTCTACACTCATCTCCAGGCCAGCGGTCACTCTTTCAGGGATGAAGATGTTCACATCCTTGATAGAGAGGAACGATGGTTTGAGAGAGGAGTAAAGGAGGCCATCTTTGTGAAAAGAAACCGCCCATCATTAAACAGGGGTGGAGGCCTCCGAGTTCAACTGTCCCCCTCCTACAATGCTGTGATTGCTGGTATCACTCAGCCCTCTGTGAATAGCAAACAACCATCAGGGTGCTAACGATCCATTGTTAGGCTGATGGTCCTCCTTGATCATGTGAGCAGCTGGTTTCAGGCTGTCATCAGCCAACTGGTTGTGTAACACTGTGAGAGGGTGCTATTTATAAGACTGAGCTGAACCCAGCACCTCAGACTGAGGAAGTCTTTCGGACGAAAGACGAAACGTTTCTACAATTTTTTGCTTTGTTTTGTTTTTTTGTTTTTTGAATGTCCAGAGGACCAGACTTAGCTTTTTTAGATTTTTCTACCTGGATTATTGAGCATGCATCAGGGTAAATAACAGATCATTTTAATTATTTTATTTTTATACTTGGAGACTGAATACTGTACTTTACTTAATAAATTAATTTCTGTAAAATTACCCCTTGTTGTTTTTTTAAATTTTATATACGGTAATACTGCAAAGCAACATATTAAGTTAATTTTGTCAAATAAATAAATTAGATTTTTTATTTTTATTTTTTTGGTTATATCACAAAATGTATCGTTATCGTGATAATGCTCTGAAATATCACGATATAATTTTTTTGCCATATCGCCCACCCCTACAAGAGTCAACCATCAGATGTCGTCTCATCGACTTTACCAATCCACAGTATTCCTACGCCCCATGACGCTTTGCGCGAAATGTGCACACGACTTCCGGTTGACCGGAAACACCGTTTGTTTACATGCGAGTAATACAGTTGAAGACAGTCCAAACTTTGTTGTTTTAGTTCATTAAAAATGTGGGAACACCACTCGTTTTGTTAAAAGAGGAGGGACAAATAAAAAGAAATTACAGATGTTACCTGATCGCGCAGACATAATTTAAAAATACATAAATAGCGAACGCGTTTGCTCCGGCCTCTCGGCTAAGGTTTGTTAGCAGCTATCTCGGCTAAAAATACCGGTCGCGTCTGAGATCTATCGTTTTAAGACAGTAAATCTTCCAAAACTCTCATTAATAAACCCTCCCCGAATAAAAAGATGTTACCTGATCGCGCAGACATAATTTAAAAATACATAAATAGCGAACGCGTTTGCTCCGGCCTCTCGGCTAAGGTTTATTAGCAGCTATCTCGGCTAAAAATACCGGTCGCGCCTGACATATATCATTTTAAGACAGTAAATCATCCAAAACTCTCATTAATAAACCCTCCCTGAATAAAAAGAAATTACAGATGTTACCTGATCGCGCAGACACAGCCATAGAGTAGGATGCAGGAACACTCTTTCTTTGTTTTGGGTCCGTGTTGAAAACACTGTTGTTTTAGCCAAAGATTTAGCTTGGTCCGGTTGTTGGTGCAGCCGCGAACAGCACAGCAGGTACCTGAACCCCGGTAGGACATTTCAGTAAACGTTCCGTTTAAACAAAAGCTGTGTTTGCTCCGATAAAATGAATGAAAATAACTTTCAAAAACACCCGCGATCCATACTCCGCCTATGGAATACAGGCACTTCCGGTGTCGGACAGGAAGTACAATGCACATTCGCTTCTACAGTGACACCCTCAGGAATACTGTGGATAGGATTGATTTTAACACACCCAGGAAGACTGATCAGATGTCCATGTAAGCAGCTTCTCTCACTCATGGTTTAATCTACTTGTTAGGGGAATTTAGGTAAAGGTTATGTTTGTTTATTAATAGCTAGTGTTAAACTAATATGTTTGAGTTAGGAGTTGCTTGTGTGTCTGCAAGAGCACGGAGTCTGAAGAACTGATAAACTCAAAGGCATCTAAGCTGGAAAGCAGAGGTTGTGTTGACCTCGCCTCTGTCTGATAAGCATTATAAATACAGGTAGTCCCCGACTTACAGCGGTCTCGATTTACGGCGATTCGACTTTACGAACGTGCTCCCGTTGAAAAGCATTGCTTCGAGTTACGCCGTTTATGCAACTTTACAGCAGAAAATGCCGTACCGAAACGAAACTTAGGGGAGCTTGAAACTTACAGGAGGGAAGGGGGGAGCTGGAAACGAAACTTAGGGGATCTTGAAACTTACAGGAGGAGGTTTCCACTGACGCGCTCAGTGGAAACTTACAGAGTAGGCAGACCTCTGGACCGCACGTGGAAATACAGGAGGAGCGGAGGACAGCTGAGCAACGAGCTAACATATTAGCAACGAGCTAACATGCTAACAGACGGAGGAAGAAATGACCAGCTCCCAGTAAGAAATTAACTTTTTTCCCTTCATTATGGCTCCTAAATGTATGTGATTTTTGATAATTATGTAGGGTAATGTGTTAAGATAGGCTAAGTGCTTGGTAAAAATACAGTACTGTATGTACAGGTATGAGGTGCTTGGATGTATAAAGTGCATGTATGAGGTGTCGTTTGGACGCATTTTCGATGTACGGCAATTATCATGTTATGAACGGGCGTAGGAACGGAACTTGTTCGTAAGTTGGGGACTACCGTATTTTCCGGAATATAGGTTGCGGCTTTTTAATCATTTTTGCATGCCCTGCGACCTATATTCAGGTGCAACCTATTTATGGCTTTTTATAAAATAAACTGATTTGTAATCATTTATTAACAAAACTTAAACTGAGACACACTCTTACAATAATGTCAGCTAACAAATATATATTTTTAGGTGTTTATCCTGCTAAAATTATTCATTTATTAAAGAAAAGTTCAGCTCAGACACATATTTGCTATAATTTTTATCAAACAAATAATTCTAAAAAAGCTAAGTCTGATCCTCTGGACATTCAAAAAACAAAACAAAATAAAGCAACAAAAAAAAAAAAGAAGCCTGCATCACTGATGGTATGGGGTTGCAGTGTTTCCCCTAGTTAACGTGCCATGGCGGGGTACTCATCTCATCCATGATTTTTCTTGATGGGGAGGGACAGAGACATGTCTGAGCAAAGCTTGCACCAACAGTTTTTGAGCAGGGGTGCGGGTGTTCAACGTGAGGCAAGAGGCACCTTTAACTTTTTAGCAAGAGAGCCTGTATTTTGTGCTGCTAGCTTAGTGCTATGTCAGTGCCGGGTCTGGGGTGGGGGGCAAGTTTGCTTTGGTAGGCGGGGTGCTCAGTTCTGTTGACGGGGTGGGGCACCCCGCTTGTATAATGGTAGGGGAAACACTGGGTTGCATGAGCGCTTGTGGCATGGGCAGCTTGCATGTCTGGAAAGGCACCATTAATGCAGAGAACTATGTTCAGGTTCTAGAACAACATATGCTCCATCTAGATGTCATCTCTTTCAGGCCCTGTTTACACGGACACTGTGTGGGGGAAACGGAACTTATGGGCATGTTAATTAGGTCAAAAGTTTTGCGTTGACACAGGCGAATCCTGTGGATACGACTCTCTCCCTCCCCACCCCCGTCCTCATGATTTCACTGTAGTTACCATGCTGGGCCATTAGATGGCGCTGTGATTTTTGGAACCTTCACTACTGCGCATGCGTGCTGCCTGTAAACAGAGCAGACGAGGCAGCCTGTTTTCCTCTCTGGCTAAAAGTTCAGCTAACTACAAGTTGTTGTCAACAAGTTAACAACAAGTTAAAGCTGGAATTTGGATAAGAGTCGACAGATTTGACACCAAGTGGGACCGCTTCATCTAACAAGCTCCACACCAGATGCTGAGCAGAACCAGAACCGCGTCAACATGTCTGACTTTAGTCCGTGAGAATCAGCTGATTTCCAGCAGCGCTACAAGGTAAACAATGTTCTTAATAATGTTTCCTTGTGTTTAGTTCGATCACAGAACAACCAACTGAGGTTTTATTTTTATTTTTTTCCTGCGAGGTCGAAGCTGTTCCACGAAGCGAACCGGTTCGGATGTGGGTCCAGTTTCCACCAAGATGAAAACAACAGAGTCCAGTTCATTAAAGTTCGGTTAACGTGTTTTTAAAAGTGTTCAATTTAATTCTCAGTGTTTGTGACATGCAGTTTGTGGTGTTGAATAAATAAATAAATTAAAAATCAACCTGGTGTCTTCATTTTCAACATGCAGCATGTTAGGCATGACGTAACGAGTCCAGATAGCTTCATTTAGCTCAGATAAATTTAAATATCTCCCACGCTAACATAAATACTGTTTATTATTGTTAAACTGTTAATATATAGCACATTTAGTATGTTATAGTGCAGCGTGACACGTGAAATGTCCGACTGCCTCGTTAACAGACAACTGGATCCAGGCAGCTGGCTCTCTTCCAACACAGATGCAGGTAAGGTGTAGAATAATTAAATATGAGAATCAAAATATATTCCATCAGCTATAGTTCAGAAAGTGGTGCGTGTGTCCACTGTCCAGTCCACCGCCATTGTTAAAATGCCGGCTGTCTGCGCGTGCGTGCTGCGTGCATGTGTTCAAACAAAAGCTCCGCGGGAGATGTTTACATTATCAGCGGGGGGTCAGCGAAAAACTTCCACCTTGAGAGCAGGATCAGAAAAGTATCGGAGTCAAAGAGGGGGGCCAGCAGCGTCGTGTAGGCGATAAGCAAAGTCGCAAAGAGAAAGTAGCGGTTACACTCAAAATACGCGCCGTGTAAACTGGCCCTCAGGGAAGACCCTGCATTTTTCAACAAGATAATGCCAGACCACATTCTGCAGCAATCACAACATCATGGCTACGTAAGAGAAGGATCCGGGTACTGAAATGTCCAGCCTGCAGTCCAGATCTTTCACCTATAGAGAACATTTGGTGCATCATAAAGAGGAAGGTGCGACAAAGAAGGCCCAAGACGATTGAACAGTTAGAGGCCTGTATTTGACATGAATGGGAGAGCATTCCTATTTGCCGGGTTCCCACCAAACGCGTCAAAATGCTCCCAACGCACCGTGTTGGCTGCTTGTCAACAGATGTCTGTTCACATCGAACGCGTCTGCAGACGCGCAGTGGTAGCAGCGTCTGGCTCCTTTTCCGGTCGGGTTTGTTTTGTTTTCTGTACACCGGGCAGATAAAATCAGCTGTTCGTGAGCCTCGTTACTACTTGAGTGGGTTTTCTACGAGCCTAACTGCAGCTCTGAAAGTCTTTGTTGAGATTAAAACGTTTTTTTTATGTTTGGGGTGATCGTACGCTCGAGCGGACAGCGGCAACTGTAAAAATGCCAAGTTTCTTACTGGAGGCTGGTTTCTTCATGGAGGCTCATTGGGGTAAGTTTAAAAAGTCCAAAAACAGTCCCGTTGTTGTTGCGTCATCACATAGCAGAGGCTCTCCCGATTGGTTGCTGCGATGCGTCAAGCAGCCAAAGTTCAAATATTTGAACTTTGGCTACTCGACGCCTCGGCTGCTTTGGACGCGCGTGCGCGGAAAAGAACTGCCGCGCGCTGCCGCATTGCCTGAAATTCTCAAAACACGCCGCGTCACGCTTCGCCGCGTCACGCTTCGCCGCGAGGCGCCGCTCCTCCACATAGACTTTGCATGTAAAGTGGCAGCGTCGGCCGCCTGAAACGCGTTTGGTGGTAACCCGGCATAAACTTGAGAAACTGGTCTCCTCTGTCCCCAGACGTCTGTTGAGTGTTGGAAGAAGAAGGTGGGATGCCACACAGTGGTAAAAATTGACTTGTCCCAACTTTTTGGGGATTTGTTTTCGCCATGAAATTTTGAAACAACATATTTTTCCCTTAAAATGATACATTCTCTCAGTTTAAACTTTTGATCTGTGATTTGTGTTCTATTCTGAATAAAATATTAGATGTTGGCACCTCCACATCATTGCATTCTGTTTTTATTCACAATTTATTTAGTGTCCCAACTTTTGTGGAATCAGGTTTGTATCTATGGCCCCCTGGATGATATTTATTTAATTACTATTAGAACTGGCCCGCAGGCCACAGCCGCCCACTGGTGTATTGCATGCACCAACACTACATTCCCCACAATGCAACGGTAGTAGGGATGATCCCCAGAGTAATAAGATCAAAAAAAGCGTTCAATATAGGATCAACTGGACTTTATTTGTTGCAGAAAACGTTTTGACTTCTGTCCAGAAGTCTTTTTCAATTCTGAATGAATGGAAGCTGTGAGACCGAGAAGTTTTATACATGCTGACATGCCACGCACCAACATATGAAATTGGAAACTGAAATAACCCCACAACATACCTGAGATAACATGTCCATTCTATTTAAATTGACAAAACAACACATCACAGCTTAACAGAAGGGGGTTTGTAACACAGGAGAGCAACCTCCTCTGGACAAAACTCAGCTGTTCACCTCCACCTCACGGACAAGGGTCACTCATTTGAGGACCAGAATGTTCAAATTTTGGACCGAGAGCACAGATGGTTTGAGAGGGGGGTGAAGGAAGCTGTTTATGTTAAGAGAGAAAAACCTTCTCTTAACAGAGGAGGAGGTCTGAGATTTCAACTTTCTAAAGCCCCCAGTATACTGTTCTTTGTGCCCAGCGCCGCTGGACTGGCGTGTGCAGCGCGCAGGCAGTTCATTTTATAGTTCTGTGCAAGCGCAGCTCTCTGAGTGCAGGCTCCAGCAGCTGCAGCCGGGCGGAGCAGGACAAATTGAGGTCGCTGATTGGTCATTTGCTGACACGCGAGGCAGTTTATCAACGCGCGCGCGTAGGCGTAGTAAAATTTGACCTTGGCGCGTTCACGCCCGTGATCAAAGGCTTTTGCCGCGGCGCTCCCACGGCGCCGAGCGGCGTGAGGCAAAAGAAACAGGTATATTGGGGCCTTAAGACTTATAACTCAGTTTTGGATTTGATTCCGAAACGTTTTACACCGGATGGGAGCAGAGATGTCTTGTCTGTAAATTAGACTAACAAAGTTCTCTGAGTAGCCTCTGTTGTTGGTTGGGAGGTGTTTTTTGTCAATTTACATACAGTTTTGTGTCTTCTACCAGAGACCTCAAGGGAACCCCCTACTGTTAAGGTGTGATCTTTCAATTTACATGTATGTGTTACAAACCCCCTTCTGTTAAGCTGTGATGTGTTGTTTTGTCAATTTAAATAGAATGGGCATGTTATCTCAGGTATGTTGTGGGGTTATTTCAGTTTCCAATTTCATATGTTGGTGCGTGGCATGTCAGCCTGTATAAAACTTCTCGGTCTCACAGCTTCCATTCATTCAGAATTGAAAAAGACTTCTGGACAGAAGTCGAAACGTTTTCTGCAACAAATAAAGTCCAGTTGATCCTATATTGAACGCCTTTTTTGATTTTATCATGTCCTGGACGACTGAGAATCTTCACCACCAGAGTAATAAGACCCGCCTCACATCACATTCAGGAAATCCATTTCATAGTTTGCAGCCAGCTACAACGTGCGGACTGAGTGAGTAGCACTTTAGCTAACAGCTAGCGAACTTTTCATCGTAACATGTCCGCTGTGTGGAAGTATTTTACACTAAACACAACAAGACAGCAACGTGTAATGTCTGCAGAGCCATAGCGCCACATTAAACTGCAGTCAAGTTAGTTTTACGTTGGACATTCGAGCTCCGGGGCTTCAGCGGGACGCCACTCTCGCTGAACCGAAACAGGGAGACCGACCGCGGCCAGCTGCATCCAGTCCGACCCGCTGTCTGACCGTCTCGTAGGAGGGACAGGCTGAGAACGGCTGACCAAAATCAGAGCGCCCACCTCGGATTGAACAAGAAAAACACACCGCTGAAGCCACAGAGCTCAAATGTTCACAGAGAAGTTGCTAAACTTCATCATAATTAATGACCAACAGCTATCAGCTGTAGAAAATGAAGGATTTCACAGCTTGATACTTGCAGCCAACCGTAAACAATCATAAAAAAGCATATTAATTAAAAATCACAAGAAAACTGTATAAAAAACGAAACATAAACAGCTACATTATAAAACAATGTAAAATACTAAAAGCAGGAACATGTCTGTGTTGATTTATGCCAAGAACTTAGCAGATGTAAAGCTATTTAATATTTTATTTTATTCATTTATTCATTCATTTAAAAGAGACAAAAGAAAACAAATTCATCAAAAAGAAAACATTGAATGAAAAGAGTGCAGAAAACATTTTCTTATATCACCCACTTATAATAAATATTGAACCAGTCCGGCCCTTGGCTTGTAGCAAATTTGTTTTTTTGGCCCTCGGTGCATTTGACACCCCTGTCCTACAGAATGACCTAACAATCACGCCACTTTAATTGGACATTTCACATTACCCATGCTGTTGATTTCTTACCCATAAGCTGCTATATTCATATCCATCTGCTCACAAAAGACTCATGTTCAGGTTGCTGTATAATACACCTTATTTTTTATTAATATTGTTAGTATATNGGACACCAACATGGTGTAGTGGTTAGGGCGTTTGACTTGGGACCCGAAGGACGCGGGTTCGCGTCCCGGCCACTACACACCTTGGGGTGTCTATGAGTGCACACCTAATTCTCCAGCTCCCCGAGCGCCCTCTGGCTGCTCACTGCACCACCTGGGGTGGTTGGGTTAAATGCAGAGACGAATTTCGTCTGTGTATGGGAAACATACACAGATGACAGATAAACACATTACATTATTATTATTAAGTTTCTCTTCAAAACTATCCATGTCTGTCAAAGCAAAAACAAAAAACGCCCACAAACTTTGAACCAATCACACGCTGCGAGCCGCATCGTCGGCGTCTTGGAGTTCTGCTTGGGGGCCATGTACAAGACGGGCTGTCACCGGGGGATCACAGCGGGAGTGCGGCCAAAAGTTGCACAATGTTTGCTCACTCAATGGGGGGTAAAAGCCGTGCGACAGGCCGTCTTGCAGAGTATAACAAGGCCTTTAGAGGCCTGTATTAGACATGAATGGGAGAGCATTCCTATTTCTAAACTTGAGAAACTGGTCTCCTCTGTCCCCGGACGTCTGTTGAGTGTTAAGAAGAATGGTGGATGCCACACAGTGGTAAAATGGACTTGTCCCAACTTTTTTGGGGATTTGTTGACACCATGTAATTTTGAAACAACACGTTTTACCTTAAAATGATACATTATCTCAGTTTAAACTTTTGATCTGTGATTTGTGTTCTATTCTGAATAAAACATTAGATGTTGGTACCTCCACATCATTGCATTCAGTTTTTATTCCCAATTTGTTTAGTGTACCAACTTTTTTGGAATCTGGTTTGTATATTAATACTAGAAACACTACAAGGAGTAAAACATTCACTTTCACTTTGAGTTTTATTTCTTCAAAGCAGTATACATACGTTTTCTACAATTAAAAAAAATCACATAAGAATGCATATTTTATTGTTTTAGTTTTTAGAAACTGGGCAAAAACTATATTAATTTTTTCCTTCTTTACAATAATCTCATCTTTTATTTTGTGTCAGAGTGTAAAACTATCAATAAATGTTAAAAATCATTAGATACAGTGAGGAAAATAAGTATTATAACACCCTGCAACTTTGTAAGTTTTCCCACTTAGAAATCATGGAGGGGTCTGAAATTTTTATCTTAGGTGAATGTCCACTGTGAGAGACATAATCTAAAAAATAAAATAAAAATCGGAAATCACAATGTATGATTTTTTTTAAATAATTTATTTGTGTGTTACTGCTGCAAATAGGTACTGCTTAAACATTACACAATGACTTTAGAAACATGTTTATTTTATTAAGGACAAAAAATTATCTATCGGTACTATCTTAACATCACTTGTTTATCTTAAAATATCTTTAAACTAGGGATGCCCCGATAAATCGGCCGGCCGATCGATCGGCCCCGATTTCCTTAATTTGGGGAGATCGGTGATCGGCCAATCTTTAAATGAGAAGCCGATTTTATCCACCGATCGCATCTGCCTCAGCAAAGGATGGATAATCCTGAAAATTTAGGGTGCATTTTGACCTTTTAACACCTGAAAATCGGTATCGGCCAAAATCCGAATCGGCAGGTCAGACTTTCTAAAAATCGGTGATCGGCCAGAAAATTGAAATCGGTGCACCCCTACTTTAAACTATGATTTTTTTATGTTTCTGTCCTTGCTAAGTTGCAAAGTAGACGATGAAATGACATCACCAAGCATGAAAGTGTCTGAAGTATCCCAATATTGTTTAGAGTACAAGTACTTGAGGTTAGTATTGGGCCAATACAAATATTAGTATTGTATTGGGACACCACTAAACGAGTGAGAGAATTTTTGTTTGAGATTTATTTTACTTTATTTTAATCCTTTGTTTACGTACACAAACATCACTCTGCCTTTAAACAATTTGGGGGACCCAGATGGTGGTGAAGTTGTGGCTTTGTAAGCTTTTTATAGTTCAGTTAACAACATTTAAGTTAACTGGAGGCATGCTTCAACCCCACTGCTTATACACACTGGATAGATTTTAATAGAGCTCTCAGAAATTATTCATTGACCCTACATTTGCAACTTGTTAAATTTCAGGTTCAGGATAGCTGCCACAGCTATTAGACCTTAAAGGTATTGTGACATGATTTTGTAAATTTGAATATTTGTCAGAACATATATATCTTATATCATTGAGCTCTGGTCGTTTTTGCATAATAAATTATAAATATATTAAATTTTTATTCTAAATTATGCTAATTTTTTCTCTGGTACTTGCTGGGATACGCCCCTAAAATTCTGCGCATTCCCGCAATACGTCATCAGTGTGACGTGACACATCAGTGTGACGTGACAACGGGAAGAAGGCAGAGCCTTGCCCGTTTGTTAGGTGTGTTAACTGCTTGCCATACAGATTCATTTCCTGAAGGATCGCCTCTTTTATTTGTGTAACTTGAAAAATGCCGTCACGTTGTAGCGCATTTGTGTGTTCTAATATCAGCAGTGAACAAGTGAGCCTTCACAAATTTCCAAAAGATGACAAACTTTGTCAAGAATGGACCAGACAAGGACCGGTGGGTTCCAGGAGTCGTATGTCTGCAGCGACCATTTCACTGCCGATTGTTTTCAGCACCTGGTATAAAAGAATCTTTAGGATTACCAGTAAGATTCAGAAGACTTTTAAAACCGGATGCTATTCCTACTATTTTTAAAAGAAAATCTACAGAAGAAAGTCCCACAGGAGCTACCATGTCGAAACAACGCAGGGACCATCGGAAGACTGTCCAGGAGATGAGTAAGTCTTTGTGTAAACATAATCGGAGGTGTGTAGTGTTTTAGATTATAAACTATTTATTTTACGTGAGTTCATGTTGTTTTACTTTATACACTTTGAGTGTATAAAGCCAATTATCACGGCAGATTATGTTTGTTCGCTGCTAACAAGCTAGCCGAATCAGATAGCTAACACAATAGCCGCGATACAGGCCACGTTGCTATGTATGTATTTTTAAATTATGTCTGCGCCATCAGGTAACATCTCGTTTCTTTTTATTCGGGGAGGGTTTATTAATGAGAGTTTTGGAAGATTTACTGTCTTAAAATGATATATCGCTGACGCGACCGGTAATAAGCCGAGATAGCAGCTAACAAACATTAGCCGAGAGCCCGGAGCAAACACGTTGCTAATGATGTATTTTTAAATTATGTCTGCGCGATCAGGTAACATCTGTAGTTTCTTTTTATTCGGGGAGAGTCTATTAATGAGAGTTTTGGATGATTTACTGTCTTAAAATGATATATCGCTGACGCGACCGGTAATAAGCCGAGATAGCAGCTAACAAACATTAGCCGAGAGCCCGGAGCAAACACGTTGCTATGTATGTATTTTTAAATTATGTCTGCGCCATCAGGTAACATCTCGTTTCTTTTTATTCGGGGAGGGTTTATTAATGAGAGTTTTGGAAGATTTACTGTCTTAAAATGATATATCTCAGACGTGACCGGTGTCAGGGACTCTTGTTAGCCAAGATAGCTTCTAAAAAAAATTAGCCGAGAGCCCGGAGCAAACACGTTGCTATGTATGTATTTTTAAATTATGTCTGCGCCATCAGGTAACATCTGTAATTTTTTTATTCAGGGAGTGTTTATTAATGAGAGTTTTGGAAGATTTACTGTCTCAAAATGATATCTCAGACGCGATAGGACATGCTCCGCCATTATTATTTAAATGCACGTTGGAGCGTGCCTTCCCGTTGTCACGTCAAGATGACGTTTTGCGGAAATGCGCAGATTTTTAGGGGCGTATCCCAGAGAAAAAAACTACCATAACTTGGAATAAAAATTTAATATATTTATAATTTATTATGCAAAAACGACCAGAGCTCAATGATATAAGATATATATGTTCTGACAAATATTCAAATTTACAAAATCATGTCACAATCCCTTTAAAGGTGCAGTCTGTAAGTTTCTGTAGAACGCAGCACTTAGAACATTTTTCAACAGGGAAAGCATTCTGGTCCCTCCCCCTCAGAGCCATATATGGCTCTGCTCCCCCTTGCTCTCGCTGAAATTCAGCTCAGCCTCCTTAGCTCCGCCTCCACTGCATGTCCTGTCGCAGCCGCTGCCATATTCTGTGTTTATATGTTAATAAAACGTTCTAAAAAATAAAATAAAAACATGGAGCGCTGGTCCAGCACACCAGAACACCAGGAAATCTGCAGAGCCTCGCGCAGCCACGTTGAACCCGAGTTTAATTCGCTCGTGACAAATTCATTCATTTCCTCATTGTTTCAGTCATGGAGTCAGCGGAGGAGGAAGCGATCACTTGACTTTTGGCAAAAAAACAAAAGAAAAGTCCAGATCAGGGATGAAGAAGGGGAATTTAATACATTTGTGTCACATACAAAACAGTTTTGCATCGCTTTGCAATCCTTTGAACGAGAACGTGCGCGGCCGCTGGGGCTGGGACAGGCGGGGGCGTGGGTTAGGGGCGTGAGAAGCTCTGTTTTTATTGGCTGGTTAAAAACTCTGTTTTTATTGGCTGGTTAAAAACTCTGTTTTTATTGGCTGGTTAACGGCGGGTCACTGTGGGTTTTTAGAAATGCTTTTAGTAACACCTGGAGAAGCAAGGGGATATAGTTTTTTCAAAGATTACTTGTCTAACATCAGTCTGTCAGGAGATAGCGACAAAGTGAAGAAATATGTTAAAAATGTATTTTTAGAAAATTTACAGACTGCACCTTTAAACCAACACAGACATGGCCATGATTAGGTTAGTTTTACAAATTTTGAGCTAAAATTTTCATGTGGTTATAATAAACGGAATTGAATTGAAATTACTTGAAAACCATTCACAACACACTCCCAACACCAATAGATGGATCGAGATCTAGCAACAGATGGGTTGTAACAGCTAAAAAAAATGACTCCCATCAGTTGTCAACATAGTACAGTTTAAAATTCTGGCATGAGGAGTGGTGCAAGATTTGCATTATTTTACAGAAATATTAAGTATATTGACTTTATTGTAACTTTATTGCTCTGCTCGTTGATCTGTGGTTTGACCAGAGCACCCGTGTTGCACACGCCTTTTGTTTTGAAACTGTTTTCCAGTAACTTTTTATTAATGTTTAGTTTGTTCAGCTTCTTTCTCTTCTTCAGCCTCCACTCGATCATGAAGATTGTCATTATAATTATTGCTCTGTGGAGTTGATTACTTTTACATGCTTGGATTTTCTTTCATTGCCTGTGCAGTGTGTACAGTATATAGATTAGTGGTCAATATGAATACAACAGATAGTATTACGGTATATTGTATTTCTCTGTAGGGTGCAGTAAACACCCTCAGTTCTTTCTTTTACCCTTAAATGATTTTTACAGTTTGTTAGAGATAGTTGGACAAAATAATTTACTCTTTAAGAAATCAAAGACAAAAAGAAGGAATGATAAAACTTTATATAGTTAGGAAGAGAAAGAAATCTAAAACATGGAGCCTTGGGAAATCACTTCTGAATACTAACACGTGAAGAATTAAGATTGAGGTAGGACCTATAAAATAGTTAAAATATATATATTAATATATTTTTTTTTTCTTTCTGTAGTGCATTTCACACTTAATTGGCTTGCTATTAGAACATGCCTGTGAGGCAGACCTGGGGTAGTGTGGAGCATTTGTAACAGATATCTTTCTTTGGACTGGCTTAATTTCCCCAGGGTCATAGCTGCAGTTTGCCATCCATAAATCCTTTCTCCTGTCAGGGTCCGAGGTGGGATTTTCAGGCCCTTTTTGCAAGTCTGATTATTGCAATGGACTGTCCAAATGTAGTACTAGAATGTTGAATGTTTAAAAATGAGCACAAGGCTTTAGTGGGGCTTAAATAGATTTTCAATAAAACTAAACTTTACAATATAATGTTGAGGAACAATAAACACTAAAGTGTCAGTTTGCTTTTTTCTCCACAAGTGAGGTTCTTTTTCTTAGGATAAATGCAGCTCTTCTGTTAGCATTGAAATCATAAAAAGAATACAAACATTGCTCCCTGAAATGGTTTATTCTGGATGGATATTTAATTAATTCCTAGAGTAATTTCACATCATCATCCCTGCTGGTTCATCACAGTATTAACATTAATTTTATATTAAAAAACTAACCAAGACTCATTGTAATTTTTGCTTACATTGTAAAAGCTCAGTTTTCAATCTATATTGTGCATAATTAAACCTTGGTTTTGACTATAGTTTTTATATTTAGAGAAAAGACCCACAGGATGTTTAAAACTTAGTTTAGTCCCAATTTTAGTGTAATGGTCATTACAGTCAAATTTATAATTATTGACACGATTAAATTTTAACAAAATTGTAAACTTTTATTAGCTTGAGTGGTCATGATCAGCACACCTCTTTAAAGGCTTGTAGAGTGCAGCCTCTGAAATTGATAGTCTGCTGATGGTAAGGTGCAGTTTGTATAGATTTAGATTTAATTTATACACTTCTTCCAGTGTGACAGGAAGAGTGAGAGAAAACTGAAAGTTATGCACCATAACTCATGTTCCCTGAAGGAAGGGAACGAGGTGCAACATACTTGCTATGGGAATTGCGCCCCCGCGCGATTACCTGAAGGAATATACTCACGCCTTTACGGCTAGGGGCGTCACCGCCACGCCAGAGGCCCCGCCCTCTGGGTACTTAAGTGGCTTGCGCCCCTCCATCTTTCTCCAAAATTGCACTTCACCAAGCTTTCAGCATTGAAAAGGGCCAGATATGTTGCACCTCGTTCCCTTCCTTCAGGGAACATGAGTTATGGTGCATTCAGACCTAACAGCGTTTTAATGGCAGGAGCGTCCAGCTTACATGCAAAGTCAATGGGGGACGCACTTCCAGCCACGTCTTGGCGTCGGGCGACACGTCGTGTGCGTGCGTGTTGAGCGTGCTGGAAAGCGTTTTCCGTGCACGTGAACCGGCTTCAGCCTCCAAACCACGCATTCACCATGCTGAAGATTTCGCCGTTCAACTTTCAAACGCCGCTCAACTCTACCTGATTGGTTGGTGTGTCAACCAATCAGGGAGAGTCGGGGGGAGAAGAGAGGGGGTCAGGGGGAGAGTCCCTATGTGACGCGGAAACCAGTGACGCGGAAATGATTGCGCAACTATGTGACGTATTGTTTGTGGGACACAGAAAAAACCCGCGGAGTCATGGACTATGGAAGAGAAACTCATTGTAGCTGTGTGTTCGCGACAATTCCTTCACGACCAGTCAAGTCTGCTCCACAGAGACAGAGATAAAAAGCTCCTCGCCTGGCGGAGTGCAGTGAGACTCGGTATACCGGTAAGCTCCTCCCACACACCCCGCAGCTGTTTCGCGTTCTGGCGTTCAGGTCCAAGTAGGTCTGGACACCAAGTGCGTCCACTTGCGTGCGTGACGAGCTTTTTGGAAGTTGAAACGCTGTTCGGTCTGAATGTACCATTATGGTGCATAACTTTCAGTTCCCTTTCAGTTTGTCTCTCGGTGCAACATACTTGCTATGGGAAAGTAATCCATTCACGCCCTTGAAATGCTCAGCAAAGTACAAGTGAGAACATCCGTCCTAAAAGACAGGCATCTCCCAGCTACTTTCTGCTGGGAATGCAGAAAGCACATGCTAAGAGGAAAAAATGCCAAATGCAAGAAACACCAACGTGATGTTTCCACTAGGCATATATAGAATAGAATAGAATAGAATATATCTTTATTGGCATATTTGTACCGGGGTACAAAACATTGCGATTGGCACGCGCACCATCCTAAGAGGGACGTACGCACGGAAAGCCGCAGCAGACCTTATCCGCGCCGCCAGACAATCAGATATGGAAAAAAAAGGAACGTTACAGTGGGATAATCATTGGTATTCAAAAAAGAATCTATCACATTTTGTCTTAGGACATTCTATGATAAAGTCAAAAAAACTCTACCAGCTCAAGCACAGATAAGACAAAAGACATGTTGCATTTTGGTGGCGGTGCAGGGAGATAAGTCTGTGAGCAATCGTTCAGATAAGCACAGTCTGCAGATGGGCTCAGCCGGCTCCATCTGAGTGCACACAGAGACCTCTGGGGGGGGGACAGTTATTCCAACAGCTTCAGACTCCAGGAGAGGTTTGCAGTCAGCCTTTTTTCAAGGTTGCTTGGGTCCCGATTAGATTAGTTGCTTTATTTATTTTCAGGGCAGGCTACAGTGTACTCTGACTGCAGCCTTGAGTCCAGGTGCCGTCTGGGTCCAAATTCGTCCGAATTATGTGAGCTTTCATTCAATCCAAGCTACAGGTCTGCGTCTCCCGCCTGATGAAGCTCGCTCGGCTGTAAACGAGTACCAAAACACACCGCAGGTCCCATCGTGCGATTCAGCTCGAACAACAGCTGGTTCATTGAGGTCACAGCTCGGATCAAAGAATTATTCTGAGCAGGAAGTTTCGCCAGCGTGTTGATCGCTGCGGAAGTCTTCCTCAGTTTCCAGTAGCAGAATCCTCCGCCAAAGCCAAAGAGCAGCGCACCTGCTACCATAAGTCCAACTATCCACAGATCTTCCACATCTTTGACTGAAAGAACGGTCAGACACATCAACTTCCACTCGCCCCACGAGTCCATAATGTAAACAACCGCGTGCGTGTCGAGGGGGCACGCCGGTTCTCCTGGTCCGGAGCGCTTCGTGGAAAAAATGTTATCGATAGAGGAGACGGCCCACGCAATTAAATCCATTTCCAAATTGCTTCGAGTGAGCACTGAAGAGTTGCAGACGAGACAAAAATGCAAAAGCAGGGTGGAAGAAAACTTTAGGGCATGTTACGTGGGCACACTTTTTTCAGTCTTTTGTTTGTTTGTTATTTTTATTTTTGGCACCTTTTTGACGGTTCACTGGTGAAGGGGGCGGGGCTCAGCCACACAAGTGGTTTTAGCTGAGCTGGCAGCACACCTGGGGGTGATGAGAAGATTGATTGACTGCAGAGATGGATTGATGGAGTAGCGTGTGTTGGGAGCGGCTGTGAGGCTTTTGGGCTGTGGGAGCTGCTATGTGAAGACGTGTAAAGGAAGGAAATAATTTGAGACGGTGCGGGTGGACTCTGGGGGAACAGAGTCCTCACCTCGGGCTGATCACCCAGAGGGGGGCGTCGGATGTTTTTGGCCGGGAGGAACAGGGTTTGTCCTGGATGAACGGCTGGACGCAGTAATGTACCGGGGAGTTTACACGCCTGCTGGCCGGGAGGAACAGGGTTTGTCCTGATGAACCGGCTGGACGCAGTGGGGAGTTTACACGCCTGCAGAAATCAACCACCTACAGAAAAATCACAAGTGGTGCGTTTTTAAGAAAAGAGGAAAACTATAAAGAAAAGCAAAAACAACAATTAATGAACAGATCATCTGACGGATGAAGCACCGTGCGGGCTCGCCCCTTTAAAGATGTCAGCTGGTGGAGAAACTCTGATCGGACATCTTAAGGTAAGCCCCAAACCTCACTCTGTGTTCTGTCAGGTGCCTGTTTAGTTTCTTTCTTTTCTTTTTTTCTTATCACACACTTTTCGTTGCGACCACTACTCTCCATTAAGCAGTGATAGATAAGAGCGAGCTGGGGAGGGAAGTGGTTTCGTAACAGGCAGGAGAGGAGCAGAGAGCGACTTGCTTTGCCAAGAGCCGGAAGTAGAAGTATATATGTATACACCAACTAGAGACAGCTTAAACGTGCTCCATCAGTGTGAATACTTATCATCCTCTTTTCCCAATGGAACATCCTGAAAAACAGGAGGAAAAAATGGACCCACCATGTCACAAGAAATTGGGTGACAGATGTAGAGGTAGAAAACCCAAGCCAAGCATAGGGTAACCTCTCAAGTCCTTGTTAACTTTGTTCTTTGTTTGTTTTGGGACAAAGCAACTAAAGCCTTAGGCTCTCAGCCAGATCCCTTCAGAGGCCAGGCTGAAAGTTGCCACAACTCTGGACGTGGGTGTAGAAGCTGCCCATGCGCCTGAGTCAGTAGGTCCCTGTGAGAAGGCAATTGCCATGGTATCCCAGATAGCATTGAAATCAGCTCCGGGAACCATGTTTTCTGTGGCCACCTGGGGGCTATGAGAATCAAGGAGAGAGCTCCCTGACGTACCCGTTCCAATGTCGCCCCGATCAAAGGGACAGGTGGAAAGGCATAGTAGAGCACCCCTGCAGGCCAATCCTGTGCCAGAGCATCCATACCCAATGGAGCGTCTGCTTCCCTCAAAGAGAAGTAGAGGTCACAGTGTGAGCTAGCCCTGCAGGCAAACAGGTCCACAGAGGCTTTCCCAAATCGTGACCATACCTGTTCCACAATCCGTGGGTTCAGGCTCCATTCTAACGCCAAAAGACGTCCTCTTGAAAGGGTGTCCGCCCCATAATTTAGTTCATCAGGGACATGAGTCACCCTAAGTGACAAGATTCTTGGAGCACACCATGTGAGCATCCTCTGTGCCAGTCCTAGGAGGGCCTGGGACCTTGTCCCTCCCTCTCTGTTGATGAAGGACACTGTGGTCCTGTTATCTGATTTCACCAGGATGTGTTGTCCAGCAATCAGACCTTTGTTGAAGAAGTATTTTAGTGACAGAAATATGGCCAACAACTCCAGGAAGTTGATATGTAATCTTGCTTCCTGTTCATTCCAAAAGCCGCGGGCGTTCTGATTTCTACAGATCGACCCCCATACTGTTTTTGAGTCGTCCGTCGTGATGACCACACGAGATGACACCCTTCCCAATGAGACCCCTTCAGTGAAAACGGACAAATCTCTCCAGGGTTCCAGGGCCTCCAGGCACTCTTGGTCTATCCTAACCTTCTCTGCCTGATTAGGCAGGTCGGGCTGTATCCGTTGGTTTAGCCATAACTGTATGGGCCGCATTTTCAGTAATGCATGTGGCACACAGGGAATGGCCATCGCCAAGAGGCCTAAGAGGCGTTGGAAAGGTTTTCACAGGGACCCGTTGGTCTAGTTCAAATCTTTCCAGGCAAAGGCGAATGGAGGAAACTCGTTCCTTCGAGAGCCATGCTCTGTACTGGACGGTGTCGATCTGTACTCCCAAAAATATGGTAACCCGCGATGGAGTCAAATCGCTTTTTTGTAGGTTTATGACAAAACCAAGAGACTCCAGGTGAAAAATCACCCTATAGGAGTGTGACTGGGCCTGCTTTCTGCTTTCAGCCAGAATCAGTAGGTCATCAAGGTAATTCATGACCCTGAGTCCTTGATTCCTAAGAGGGGTCAGGGCTACATCCAGACATTTAGTAAATGTACGCAGAGCAGTCTTTAAACCAAAGGGTAAAGCTTTGAATTCATAAGTGTTACCCTCGAAGGCAAAGCGGAGAAACTTCCTGTGTTTCCTCCATACGCCTATATGAAAATATGCATCTTTTAAATCCATTGTACACGCGTAGTCTCCAGGTCTCACAGACTGGAGGAATTGCCGCAATGTAAGCATCTTGAACTTAAATGTTTTAATCCTCTTGTTGAGAGTCCTGAGATCCAGAATCGGTCTCAGGGAATGATCCTTTTTGGGTATCAGGAAGTATTTACTGTAGTGGCCAGAGCGTAGCTTGCGTCCTGAGACCAGGCTAATCACTCCCTTTTGCAACATTGTTGAGACTTCCTCCCTCAGTAGGTGTGCACGTTTAGGGTTAATTTTAGATTGCAGCACCTTTGTGAAGCGGGGCGGTCTTTTTGAGAACTGCAACTTGAGCCCATGACGTATCGTTGTCATCATGACCCACTCATTTGGTAAACACGCCTTCCATGCCTGCGCATGCGCGCTGAGCCTGGAGGGCATGTTGAATTGCTGCTCGTCGTGTTTTAGCGCCAGAGGGGTGACCTTTGACCCCTCTTGCACTCTTCTGAGCAGGCTGGTCGGCCCGACAGAAGATATCGCGAGATCTGACTGTCCTTGGCAGAGCTCGTGTATCTTGCTGTGTTTCATAGTTTGACCATATGGTTCGTTTATAAAAATGGGACTCGAGTCAAGAACTAGGGCAATCTGTGCTTTGGTACTTTTATTTTTGTACATGTCTGAAACAGTGTTTGTTTTGTTTACACATGCAAAATTCGAGTCATGTTTGGTGCGCACACAAATACCACTCACTCCTCGTAGCTTTTTACAAGGGGAGACTGGGCTCAAGAGGTCAGGTTCCCATACCACGTGGGCGGGCAAACCTGTAAAATTGTCAGATCGTCCTGTTTCATCAGGTTCGAGTCTGTTTTCCACATTGGGTCACTGAAGAGGTCCTTAGCTGGTACTGGAAGGTTTCGCCGCCACCAGCGGGTCTCTTCCGTGGTGGGCCACTCGTGTCTTCCTTTGGGGGTGCAAAGCTTTTCCTCGGCAACCCCTCGCGGAGGGCTTCCGCCTGTGTGCGTCTTTGTTCCAGCCTGGCCTGGACGCATTCCAATGCTCCCCCGAAGAGTCCCGTCGACTCGATGGGGTGCTGGAGGAAAGTGGACCACTAGTTTTCTGGGAGGTCCGACAGAGTTAGCCAAAGATGGCGCTGGGCGACAACTATTTCTGCCATTGCCTTGCCTTAGGAAATGGACGGACGGACGGACGGACAGACAGACAGCTAGACAGACAGCTAGACAGACAGCTAGACAGACAGCTAGACAGACAGACAGACAGACAGACAGACAGACAGACAGACAGACAGACAGACAGACAGACAGACAGACAGACAGACAGACAGACAGACAGACAGACAGACAGACAGACAGACAGACAGACAGACAGACAGACAGACAGACAGACAGACAGACAGACAGACAGACAGACAGACAGACAGACAGACAGACAGACAGATAGATAGATAGATAGATAGATAGATAGATAGATAGATAGATAGATAGATAGATAGATAGATAGATAGATAGATAGATAGATAGATAGATAGATAGATAGATAGATATGAATAAACAGCATTTTCAAAGAAAAAAATTAAATTGACAATAACTGATGGAGGAAAATAGGACATTTTTAAAGGACTATAAAGTGGTATTTTCTACATACAAGTTGATTATTATTGTTCCTTCAAATTACATTTTTCAGTACTTAAGTCACCATTTTGAGCCATCCATGGTGTAAACAGGTGATCAGCCACCTTTTTAGTGACTGTTTTTAAAGAACAATTTCAAGACTTATATTACACTTTTGTTTTTGAGAATAGAGTTCATATTTTTGTGGCCGGTAATTACTTTCATCCTGACAGTTATAAACCACATATGAAAAAGTTTGGACATTATAACCTTTCTACAAAACCCAAGTTCCAAATGCCTGCCATTTCTTTTGACAAAAGTTAAAAAACAATTAAATAAGAATTGTCTGTCAGCTACCTTAGCAAAAGTACAAGGACTAGAAGCAATGGGAACATGCTTAGTTTAATATCTTGAGTCAATCAAAAATATTAAACTTTTCAAGGTTGAATAAATGAGAATCTCCAAAAAACAGTATAAAAAGAAAGAAGGAAAAAAACTGTGTTTCAAATCATTAACGGTTAATTAGCATCACTCCAGAAACACTTGCTTGGATACTGACTATTAACAGCATGTGAGTGATTTTTGTAAAATGCTGCCACAGACAGTGAACAGGTCACAAACAGGTTTGGACTCACCTATCTTCTTACACCGTTCCTCTCCTCTGTTGTGCATGATTATCGGCGAGTAGATGAAGGGACTGGCAGTGGACATGTTCTGTCCCAGCAGGCCTTTAACTTTGTGTGGCCGCAGACCGACAGGAAGATCGAGGAGCTTCACTGATCTGGATTAAACATCACAGAAACAACCCCACAAATTAGTTAATCAAAAACCTTTGGCATGACAATAAATAAATAACACTAAACTTTGGTTAAAGGTTCAGTCTGCAGTTTTTGGTAGAACGCAGCACTTGGGAAAATTTTCATCTGGGAAAGAATTCTGGTTCCTCCCTCCTCAGAGCCATATATGGCTCAGCTGCTCTTGCTGTCGGTGAAATTCAGCTCTGCTTCCGAATGCTCCGCCTCCACTACATTTCCTCTCAGCAGCTGCGAAGTTCTGTGTTTATATGTTAACAAAACGTTCTAAAAAATAAAATAAAACAGGGAGCGCTGGTCCAGCACACCAGAACACCAGAAAATCTGCAGAGTCTCGCGCAGCCACGTTGAACCCGAGTTTTATTTGCTAGTGACAAATTCATTCATTTCCTGAATGACTGAGCGGAGGATGAAGCGATCACTTGACTTTTGGCAAAAAAACAAAAGAAAAGTCCAGATCAGGGATGAAGAAGGGGAATTTAATACATTTGTGTCACATACAAAACAGTTTTGCATCGCTTTGCAATTATTTCAACGAGAACCTGCGCGGCCGCTGCGGGCTGGGAGGGGGGTGGGTTAGGAGCGTGAGAAGTGAGAAGCTCTGTTTTTATTGGCTGGTTAAAAACTCTGTTTTTATTGGCTGGTTAAAAACTCTGTTTTTATTGGCTGGTTAACGGCGGGTCACTGTGGCTTTTTTGAAATTCTTATTTACCACCTGGAGAAGCAAGGGGACTATAGTTTTTTTCAGAGATTACTTTGTCTAACATCAGTCTGTCAGGAGATAGTGACAGAGTGAAGAAATATGTTACAAATACATTTTTGGAAAACTTACAGACTGCACTACAGAACTGCAGACTGTAGCTTTAACGTTTCACAGTAAATTTGTTAAAACTGCTTATGTAGTGTTATTGTTGAATAATTATCACGGAGGAAAGCATGAAATTTATAGTCCTGTTCTTTGGTTACAAGCACAACAAACTTAACTAAAACCAGAAGCACAGGCACATGAACAAAGTTTGTACCCAAAACTTTAAGAAACAATGGGTTTTAATGAATCGACTATGTCTTTGTGAAAAGCTGACGGGGCAGCAAAAGAAAAGCAACAAGAACTAAAGTGCAACAACAAACCATAGGGGAAGAACAATAAGGAGCATAACCAGGGAGGGATTCAGAATGTGGGTTTAGTTCAGTAGTTCTCAAACTGTGAGGTGGGGGTGAAAACCCTGGAGTAGGGCCAGGTGGGGTGTGACTTTGCTGAATGTTTTTTGTTTTGATTTCTCATTAGAATGCCTCATTGCAAAGCACAAAAATCTTTATGTTATACTTACTTTTTTCTTAACAGAATGTAAGTTTAGAAAATGGAGAAATATGTTATCAAGGATTTTAATTGAGGATCTCTACACTGAGTTAATTCATTGAGTATTTTAAAGACAGGAGAAAGACAAGACAGGAGGAAGACGTCACTTCAAAGTGAGTTCTTCTCTATGCCTCGATGGTTGCTTCATTTTTAAAAGCTTGTGACAGGACAGGTGTTGTAGCAAAAAGTGGCTAGGCCCCGCAGGACAGCACAAAGCCTGTTATACCCCTTTTCCACTGCTCCTACTCAGCCCCACCTCTGCACAGCCCTGCTCAGATCAGCCTGGATTTGCAACACACTTCAGGACATGTTCTGGAGGCGTTAATAATAATAATAATAATAATAATAAAATGTTATGTTCACCGAGTGAGAGTTCTACGATGAGTTAATTCAATTTTATATATAAATATTTCTGTTCAGTACCCTGAGACAAACTTATATTGGACTTGGTGCTATATAAATAAACTGAATTGAATTAAATCTGATGAACCAGATTCTACAAAAAAAAATTATATTTAAAATTATATTATATTTAACATGCTATATTTTTCTTAATCATTTGATGTATTTGCACTCATTACAGTATGCCTTTTATTGTTCAATTTAGATATGTGATTTTGTTTCTTGTTTTTTTTTTTTTTTTTTTTCTTCTTTCGGCTTTATTCCCTGCGTTAGGGGTCGCCACAGCGAACTGGTCGCACGAAGATTTGGCAGTTGTTTTTACGCCGGATGCCCTTCCTGACACAACCACAGACCACCGAGCAACCACAGCCCTCTGTGTGGAGCAGAGAGCTGATATCTAGGGTTCCCGGGGGAGCAGATGGTGGGGGTTAAGGGCCTTGCTCAAGGGCCCAGAGTGGGGCAGATGAGGGTGGAGACAGGTGTGACCGCTTCACTTATCCCACCCACATCTTTGATGTTGTCGGTACCGGGGCTTGAACCGGCGACCTTCCGATCACAAGCTCACCTTCTTAACCTTCCCGCCACCACTCCCACCATGTTTCTTGTATAGATTTTATTTAGTGATTTAAAGTTTAATTGTTGTTTTGTGATTTGTACATTTGTGGGTTAGAATACAGGTACAGTTGAACCAATAGCTCTTCTTTAAACATGTTTGAGGGAAATATTCCTGAGATCCAATAATTTTGTCTTTTTATGATTTTTCAGCCAAGTTAACTTTAAATAACAGATTATTTAATATAGTCAAAGTGAAAACAGGATTTCATGATAAAGCTGGCACCGATTATTTATCTTTTATTCTTTACTGATAAATAAATAAAAATATTAATTTTATATATAAAATGTAAAAAAAAAAATAAAAAAAAACACCAGAAAAAAAAAAGTCCACCATCCGTCTCGGACTCCCAGTCCTCCCGCCTGCCAGGGCTCGGAATCCAGTCTTTGTGAGTACGTGAGGCCGGGGCTTGGTGTCTGGCCTCACGTGCTTCAACGGGTCGGTAGCACGTATGATCCTCTGCAGTGACTCCGCTCGCTCAAATTTTGTTGTCTGTCACCATACACAAAAAATACATGGACTTCAGCATTAAAAATGGTGTTGTCATTATTGTTTTTAAAATCTTAAAAATAGATCCAGCCGCTGCTCCGCGTTCCGAGAAATTGCAAATGGCGGATTGGTGAAAAGTTCCTGAGATCCAGTGACTCCTTCCCCTAACCAATCAGTTTCCTGCATTCACAATTCGGTCCGGACTCAGCTCGCTTAGTCCCACCAGAGAAGAACGGACAAAACACCGTAGAATTTGGGCTGTGTAGGCCACCATACAGCAAGCTAATTAGCCAGCTCCCTTTATCCGAATGGAGCCTGCTAGCATGGAGCAGGAGGAGGGAGACAGCGCGATTAAACTTGCTCCTTCGTCTTTAAAAATCCTTTCAGATCCTACAACGTTCTGGGGGAAGACAGAGCTTAACAAGAGAACGGTTGTTTGCAAGAAGTGTCAAATAAAATTACGGTACAGTATTTTAGAAATACGGTACAATAAAATGCAAGGAAGATGAAAGTGAAAGCAGCGGACCAGCGAAGTTTGCTGCAAAGATTTCCCTCTCCATCTCCTGCTATAGCACAAAGGATTTATGAGCAAACAGCTCAGTGGAAGTTGAGGGGTTTAGGTTTATTTTTAATACGCTGGAAGCAATGTACGTTATTCCTACATATAGATAAAGATCCACACAGCTCCAGCATGAAACAAAAATAACGTGGGAGAAGTTCTGATGCAGCTGCAGATCTAAGGTAATTCTTTTTCTCATTTTATACTAAAACTTATAGACAAGTTGTACAACAAACTTAATGTAATTTGTCTTTTAACAGGTTGGAGAGGCCAGATGAGACACATCACCTGGAGCCAGTTCTAAATGATACAATTTATGGTTTATAAATTACAGTTCAGAGATTTTAAAGGGGACCAATTATAGGTCCTATAAATTTTTATGGTATGTCTGTGGGCTATCCAGACCATGTTCATTCAATTTAATACACAAAATAATTCTTAGATAATAAAATTTCCCTTTTCTAGTTCTGCCTGCTCTGACTTCCGTTCAGAACGAGCTGTTTATGATAATGAGCTCTGAAGGCCACGCCCTTCAAAAATCTGTTTACATTAACTCCGCCCTCCAAAGGGTTTACGTTAGCATTTCATGCACTTTAGAAATGGCTAGTGCTAGCTTAAGCTCCGTCGTACAGCCGTATATAAGGTAATAAAACATTCTGGTGTCACACAAGATGTGCTTCGTGCTGCGCGGGTGAAGCAGGGCAGAGCCCCTAGCCCCCCACCCCGCTTAAATAAAAATATATATAACCGCCGGGTCAGCTGCCAACTGACCGGCAGGTTCATAACATCTCAGCAGTTTCAACGAGACAGAGTTCAAACAAGGTAATAAAACATTCTGTTTTTACTCGAGATGTGCTTCATGCTGCGCAGGTGGAGCAGGGCGAAGCCCCCAGCCAACCCCCCGCTTAAATTAAAGAAAATGACCACTGGGTCAGCTGGCCAGCAGGACTCATAACATCTCAGCACAGTTTCAACGAGACAGAGTTCAAAAACAAGGTAATAAAACATTCTGGTTTTACTCGAGATGTGCTTCGTGCTGCGCGGGTGGAGCAGGGCGAAGCCCCTAGCCCCCCGCTTAAATTAAAGAAATGACCGCCGGGTCAGCTCCTAAACTGCTCGGCAACCGTGACGTCTTTTATACTGAAGTGGGTGGAGCCTCACCAGGGGTTGCTAGGTGAGGGGCTGGACTCAGGTTGGGGTGGGTTGTCCCAGAGCCATATATATAGAGAGTTCCGACACTCTTTGATGTCGCCGACAGGCGGTCAATCGTTCCAAACAACGGCTATGGAAACCTTGTGGAGCTGCGCCCTCTGGCGGCGACGGAGCGCTACTGCAGGCAGCTTCAGACTTTAACCAGAGCCATGGAACAAATCGCCCCCTCCATGACCCACGTGACTTCCGCATTCCATTCTTACAATGGAACTCTATGGGAGTGTCGCAACTCTCACTTTATATGGCTCTGGGTTGTCCTACGGCTTGTGACATCACAAGCGCCAGGATTTGAAATCTAGACATTAATATCCCTGAAAAATAAATATACTTAGAGTAAATAAACCACTGGGTGCATTTTTTTGGCCCTAGGACTGCTATTTTAAGAAGTACATACCCAAAGTTGAGTAAAAAAAAAACATTAAAAAGTGAATTTTGCATATTAGGTCCCCTTTAATGCAGGTTTGCACAGGTTTTGAAATTTCTTAAAGACCGTGTAAAGTGAATTTCAACATTTTCTTCAATAAACATTATAAATGTCATAATTGTAATCTTGTAAATGAGTAAAAAGTCTCAAAATTGTAGCTCAATTAATTTTGGAGTTATAGATCAAACTGTGTATAAAGATATTTCTGTTTCAGGATTTTTTAGGCGTGGTTTAAATGTTACCGTGTTTCGTCACACGGTAACAAGCCCCACCCCCTGCAGCTCCAGCCGTATAAATGCGTTCTTCGGTGGAGCCGTTCACTCGCTACCGACCGTCTCCCTCCAGGACTCTCACTCCTTTTACGCATGGAGGACTGCAGCCGCTCCATTGTGACATTGAGACGCAGGAGGGAGTCAAACAAACCCAGGCGTGCTGCTGGAGCGACCACTGCCACCTGCACCTCCGCGCACCTCCGCGCCCCCCCGCGGTGTGTGTGTGTGTGTGTGTGTGTGTGTGTGTGTGTGTGAGAGCGATCCGCGTGGAGCTGAAATCCTGCCACGCGCGCCGTGAAACGCCGTGACTCCGCTGACACAGATGAGATAACTTATCAACGTGATTACTCTTTTTAATCACCAACACAGACCCCGCATGCGAGGTGACCGGGTCGGACCGGGTGCAGCGAGTCCGCTGCTCATCTTCTAAAATAGCGCTTATTATTAAACACATAACAGCGGAGTTATGTGTCCTCAACTTTAAAAACAAAACCAGAGTTGTTAGTGCACTAAAAACAGCGTAACTCTTGGAAAAATGAGCTGCTGTTACAGCCAGAACTCAAACAGAGCAGGTGGATCTCTGCGCACCCGTCTGCCTCCACACACAGCTCAGCTGAGGGGGCAGGACACGAGCGCAGCTGCGCTGAAACCACGCCAACGCGCTGACACGCCCCCAGAGTTTCAGACCAGGGCAAAATCATGTTTTTTCATGATTTTTGAGACTTAATTTTTCAGTGTGGCTGCCCCCCGCCTGTGGAACTCTCTTCCTGACTGTCTGAGAGCCCCACAGTCTGTGGTTGACTTTAAGAGCGGCTTGAAGACCTTTCTTTTCAACCGAGCATACTCTACCTCCTCATGATTCTACTTTTGATCTTAGTTGATATTGTTATTGATTTTACTTGTTTTTACTTGTTTTATTGACATTTAATTATGTTGCACCTTGTAGCACTTTGAGATTTTCATTAATGAAAAGTGCGTTATAAATTGAATTCATTATTATTATTATTATTAATTTTATAAGGTAAACAATGTTTTTAATCAGTCAGATTTATATGGGTGATTAATAACACATATTTATGCCGTGTGACAAACTCAAAACACAAATTTAATTTTACTTTACACGGTCTTTAAAGATTTACTAAATATGAATCAGTATGGTTAAAAATACTGAAGTCTGTATTTTATATTGAGTTAAAGGTTAATGCACTATGGTAGGCTGAAGTCTGTTCACTTTGTATTTATATATTTTGAATTATTTGTCTGTGATGGACTGGAGACCTGTCCAGGTGTCCCCCGCCTCTCACACAGTGATGGCTGGACATGGACATCAGTGACCCCTGAGACTCGAAAAGGAAGAAGTGGGTAAAGATGATGGATGGATGAATTATTTGTTCCTAGATTTTTATTTTTATTTTATTGTTTTAGAGAAATCCAAGCAACTAATCTAATACTAGTAATTTAACTTACAGAATTTTATGCACTCCTGTATTATTTGTTCCTATTTTTGGTATAAATATGTAACTGAACAGTTGTGTCAAACGATGCAAAAAATTTGATACAATAAGGAACCTAAAATTATTGTTTTAAATAAATGTTCCATTTGTTTACATTGTTGTTTATTCTTTTCAGCTTGTCAGTTACATAACTGAAACTAAATTTATGGCCATTTCAATAGAACAATCGTTTCTGAATCAAAACTCGTTTCTGAATCGAAAAATCGATTTTGAATCGGATCGTGACACCAAAAATCGGAATTGAATAGATTCGCCAGACACTGCGAGATTCGCACCCCTAGGAACAGATGAAACTGAAACACACCACAAGCTTCAGGGTCAGCTGATCACGTTACATGTTCTGGAAGTTATATCTCATTTAAAGGCAACATACATTTTGTTGTGGGTTTCATTTATGCTCAACAGATCTTAAAGATATTGTGACATGATGTTGGAAATTTGCACATTTGTCACAACATATATATCTTATATCATTCAGCTCTGTTTGTTTTTGCAAAATAAATCATACATTTATTAAAATTTCATTCCAAGTTATGTTAGTTTTTCTCTGGGACACGCCCCTAAAAATCTGCGCACTTCCGCAAAACGTCATCGTGACGTGCCCGTGGGAAGCCGCTGCTCAACGCGCATGTAAATAATAATGGCGGAGCATGTCGAACAAACACAACCTATATTTAGTACATGAATGTATTAAAGCAATCGAAGGGTTATTATTCATCCTATACTGTATAGTTATTGGACACTTGATCAATTGAAAAATGATTTAGACACGGTTTATTTTTTACTCAGTAGCTAAGTGAGGATAGCTTCGTGATGTGGCTTCTTTGTTCTTGGGCTAAGCTAACAGAGTCCCGATCGCGTTTGAGATCTATCATTTTAGACAGTAGATCATCCAAAACTCTCATTAATAAACCCTCCCTGAATAAAAAAACTTACTGATGTTACTTGATCGCGCAGACATAATTTAAAAATACATAAATAGCAACGTGTGTTTGCTCCTGATTTTATGTCGGCTAATTTTTTTTTTTGCATCGCACATGAAGAATCCTCTGTGATAATTGGCTTTATACACTCACAGTATATAAAGTAAAACAACATGAGCTCACGTTAAATATACAGTATAGTTTATCATCTAAAACAGTACACACCTCCGATTATGTTTACACAAAGACTTACAGTATTTTCTGGTGTATAGGTCGCACCTGTGTATAGGTCGCATTGTCCAATTATCACCAATAGATTGGAAAAATCCCTAGATAGGTCGCACTGGTGTATAGGTCGCACCTACGTTTAGCTCTGCTGCAAATGTCTGCCACAGGAGCGCACAGCAAGGCTTTTAAGAAGATTAACACTTAAAAACAATTATTTGTTTGATAAAAATTATAGCAAATATATGTCTGAGCTGAACTTTTCCTTAATAAATGAACGTAATTGTGAAATGAGCTGGATTTAAAAATTTGTTTCACCGAAAGTGATAACAAGCCATATATAGGTCGCACCTGTGTATAGGTCGCAGGCCTTGAAAAAAAAAACATAAAAAGGTGCGACCTATACACCGGAAAATACGGTACTCTTTTCCTGGACAATTTTCCGACGGTAGCTTCCCTGCGTTGTTTTGACGTGGTAGCTCCTGTGGCACTTTCTTCTGTAGATTTTCTTTAAAAAATACTAGGAATAGCATCCGGTTTTAAAAGTCTTCTACATCTTACTGGTAATCCTAAAGATTCTTTTATACCAGGTCTTTCCTGAAAACAATTGGCAGTAAAATGGTCGCTGCAGACATGCGACTCTTAGTAGGAACCCATCGGTCCCTCGTTCTCTGTACTTGTCTTGTCCATTCTTGTCGAAGTTTCTCATCTTTTGGAAATTTGTGAAGGCTCACTTGTTCACTGCTGATATTAGAACACCCAAATGCGCTACAACGTGACGGCATTTTTCAAGTTACACAAAAAAAGAGGCGATCTTTCAGAAAAAGAATCTGTATGGCAAGCAGTTAACACACCAGACAAACGGGCAAGGCTCTGCCTTATGCCCACATGCACGTCACAATGACGTTTTGCGGAAGTGCGCAGATTTTTAGGGGCGTGTCCCAGAGAAAAAACTACCATAACTTGGAATGAAATTTTAATATATTTATAATTTATTTTGCCAAAACAAACAGAGCTGAATGATATAAGATATATATGTTGTGACAAATGTGCAAATTTCCAACATCATGTCACAATACCTTTAAGCTTCATTTTATTTAGTTGTTTTGGGAAACTACACCTGCACTTTAGTTTTTGTGGTGGATTTTGTTGATCTATATTTTGTGCAAACTTTTTCAACCAAAATAACAGAAGGATGACTTTGATTTTTATACTTGGAGACTGAATACTTTACTAAATAAAGTAATTTCAGTAATATTACCCCTTGTTTTAAAAAAAATTATATAATACTGCAAAGCAACATGTTAAGTTATTTTTGTCAAATAAATAACTATGATTTCTGGGTTTTTTTTGTTGTTGTTGTTATATCACAGAATTTATTGTTATCCAAGAATGCTCTGAAATATCACAATATAATATTTGAGCGATATCGCCCACCCCTAAATGCCACTGAACATTTGTCGGTTTCAAGTTATTTCAAAGAAAATTTTGGTTTTACGATTATTATGAAAAGATACCAACAAATGTATCTGTCTGTACCAAGTACAGTATTGCTGCTGCCTTACCGGACGATGGGGAGCTTTGTGAAGGGCACTGGAGGAAGCTTGAGTCCATCAGAAAGTGTGATGACTTCCATCCCACCAGGGCACTTGGAGGTGTAGTTCTCCAAACTCTGGGTCACCTCTTTCTTTTCTAAAAACAAAAGGAGTTCCAACAAATTTGAGTATGCAAAGTAGTCTACATATTAAAACTCCAGAACATGACTTCAACAATTAAATGCATTTAATCTGACAGGATTCAACTTACTGAATGATATGATGACATGTTTGGGCTGCTGTTGTTACGCCATATTATTTTACATTATTAGTGTTTAGCGTATATCTTAGATCGTTTAGCGCACAGTTTGGCTTTTGTTTAGCATATATCTTAGTGTATATGTTAGATCCTTATACAGTATACTGTTTCTTTTTATACTTATACTGTATTTTGCTATTGTTGGTTGTAACTGGGACCATGTGCACATAATTTTGTTCCACCACATGTGATGAGAATGACAATCAAATTGACTTGAACTTGATGTACATCAACCAGAGATTAATGAAGCACGAGGTGCCCCAGCCTTCGAACAGTTTTATCGTATCATCAATACCTTTTGAGGGAACACTGTTGAAGCAGTCATATCAATTACTTTGTCTCTGCAGGGTTCATTTGAGTGCATCCATGGAGAAGGTCTTTAACTAGCACAAAATTCTCTTCAGATCTTAAAGGACTTTTAAAGATCACAAAGTTTTTATATCAATATGAAATGTTCCATTGCATTAAATATGTAACACTACCTTTCCTACATACATAATAACAAGTTCACTGTTCCCATGGGGTGACTTAACAAAATGTAATACTAAGCAAAAATGGTTCAAGAATTAGGAGTGCAGCTTGCAAACAAACCACAACCTTGTAAAATAGATTTTTAACAATCTGAAAAAAGATCCTGTACATGTAGGTCAGAGTGAAAGGAGGAAAATAATAACCAAGGGAAGAATAAAGTAAGAGGTTGAGAAAGAATGTGAAAGAGGGGAGAAAAGTAACTGGGATGTACATAACTACAGCTCTGATATTCTCACCCAAGTTTTTTTGCAGATAATGTTTATTGGACCAATTCTTTTGTCTAATTAGTAACAGCAGCAGTGGGTTTGTGAGTCAGTCTGGGACATTAAATGTAGCCAGGAGTTAAAAATGCAAGTAATGCACATGCTTGAATGTTTATTTTGTACACATACAGTGGGTTGTAAAAGTATTCACTCCCCCTTGGCATTACAGTAGTCCTTTGCTACTTTGCAGTTAATTTTTCATGGTCTTGCTCTATTGCGGTTTTTCAAAATAAGATTGGACCAAGACACACAATTGGTTGATTGATGGATGAGGCATACAATCTGCATGGAACTTTTTTTTTAAAATGAATCGTTGTAAATTATTTAGCACCTGCTGCACCTGTGTGCAGCCCACACTGCAGGAGAAGCTTTGCCCTGCTGATCAGCTGTTTTCATGCAGAGCGGAGAAGTGGGCATGGCCAAGAGCACTTGCAAGTGGGGAGAGCCACAAACATAAATACATAGACGCCCCATTGGGCGCAGAATCGTACGTCGACATCGACGCCATTTTAATTGTGGAAAAAGTGAAACGATAAGATGCCTCATTCATGTGCTGCATGGAATTGTACCAAACAGTTTACAGCACAAACCAGATCTAATGGCGTTACCTTTCACAGGTAAGAATGAAAATATACTCATGATTGTCCATCATATTGTCATTATAGGGACATAATTTACTGACTTTGTGGCTAATACTATGAATTTGCATGTATAATACTGTACACTCCTGCGGTGAAGCCAGCCTCCAAACAACCAAAAAGTCTTTCTTATTTAACTAAATCAGTCCAAAGTAACTACTCTGATTATTTATTGCTTAGCAAACTTTTTTCATACAATTTAGGTTTCCCAAAGATAAAGAGATGACAAAGTGATGGGAAGCTGCTGTCAGAAGGGAAGAGTTTTCTGCTAGTCCTTCATCCATGCTCTGCAGTGATCATTTTAGAGCAGGACAGGTGACGGTCAGGATCAGAGCTGGAACTGTTCCTTCAGTCTTCCGTTTCCCAGCTCATCTTCTCCAGAGGGTAGGTGTATCACTATGCTGTAAGGATAATAAAATTCAATACTGACAAATAATTTCCTTGTGAAGGTACCTATCTTTCATGGGATGCATCATCAACATTGACACTCTGATGTTGATGATTCCAGAACAGCTTCAGCGTCATCGATACATCTGCACCTACTGCTTTAGCCAGGATCACTTGAGAGCTCCTTTTTGGGGCCTTTTGGGGCCTTTGGAGCCCCTTTATGGGGCTGAGATGGTGTAGAGGCAGGGCAGCCGGCTCAGGACCAGAAGGTCTCAAGTTTGATCCCCAGTCACTGCATACCTCGTTGTGTCCCTGGGCAAGACACTTAACCCTGAGTTGCTCCCGGTAGGACAGGCAACACCTTGCATGGCAGTCTACCGCTACCGATGTATGAATGGGTGGATGGTTGGTACTGTGAAGTGCTTTGGGGCCCCTCAAAGGGGGCTGGAAAGCGCTATACAGAATAAGTAAGCTCCATTTACCATTTTTAATTTAATCAGGGC
This sequence comes from Garcialebias charrua, assembly GCA_038048925.1. NCBI lineage: Eukaryota > Metazoa > Chordata > Actinopteri > Cyprinodontiformes > Rivulidae > Garcialebias > Garcialebias charrua. The sequence continues at coordinate 40,568 of JBBPBX010002945.1, forward strand.
ATCAGGTAAGGATTTACGACTTGTTTTACCATGTGGTTTGTCTCTATGTATGCATATTTATTTATATATCCATCCATCCATCTTCTTCCGCTTATCCGGGGTCGGGTTGCGGGGGTAGCAGCCTAAGTAGGGAGGCCCAGACTTCCCTCTCCCCAGCCACTTGGAGCAGCTCCTCCGGGGGAATCCCAAGGCGTTCCCAGGCCAGCCGAGAAACATAGTCCCTCCAGCGCGTCCTGGGTCTTCCTCTGGGTCTCCTCCCGGTGGGACATGCCCGGAACACCTCACCAGGGAGGCGTCCAGGAGGCATCCTAACCAGATGCCCGAGCCACCTCAACTGGCTCCTCTCGATGTGGAGAAGCAGCGGCTCTACTCCGAGTCCCTCCCGGATGACTGAGCTTCTCACCCTATCTCTAAGGGAGAGTCCAGACACCCTGCGGAGAAAACTCATTTCAGCCGCTTGTATCCGAGATCTTGTTCTTTCGGTCATAACCCAAAGCTCATGACCATAGATGAGGGTGGGAACGTAGATCGATCGGTAAATTGAGAGCTTTGCCTTTTGACTCAGCTCTCTCTTCACCACGACAGACCGGTACAGCGCCCGCTTCACTGCGGACGCTGCACCTATCCGCCTATCGATCTCACGCTCCAGTTTTCCCTCATTCGTGAACAAGATCCCGAGATACTTAAACTCCTCCACTTGGGGCAGGACCTCCTCCCCGACCCGGAGAGGGCATGCTACCCTTTTCCGGCTCAAGACCATGGCCTCGGACTTGGAGGAACTGATCCTCATCCCGGCCGCATCACACTCGGCTGCAAACCGCTCCAGTGAAAGTTGTAAATCACGAACTGATGAAGCCAGTAGGACCACATCATCTGCAAAAAACAGAGAAGCGATTCTAAGGCCACCAAAACGGATCCTCTCAACACCTTGGCTGCGCCTAGAAATTCTGTCCATAAAAGTTATGAACAGAATCGGTGACAAAGGGCAACCTTGGCGGAGTCCAACTCTCACCGGAAACGAGCCTGACTTACTGCCGGCAATGCGGACCAAGCTCTGACACCGGTCGTACAGGGACCTAACAGCCCTTATCAAAGGGCCTGGTACCCCATACTCCCGGAGTACCCCCCACAGAACCCCCCGAGGGACGCGGTCGAATGCCTTCTCCAAGTCCACAAAGCACATGTAAACTGGTTGGGCAAACTCCCACGCACCCTCCAGGACCCTGCTGAGGGTGTAGAGCTGGTCCAGTGTTCCACGACCAGGACGAAATAAGGTAGTGCTCTGAAATATAAATTAATGTGACTGCTGGATGGGACACACATCGGAGACAATGAGGGGTTTAGTGACTAAACCCCTCATTGTCTCCGATGTGTGTCCCATCGGTGTATGAATGTGATAAAGCACTGATTATTCTTTATACAGATGTAGTAGAGTGCTGTATGAATGGGTAACCGAAGGCACAGATTGTAGTGTAAAGTGCTTTAAGTGTCTTGATAAGATAGAAAGGTGCTATATACAGTCCATTTACCATTTGGCTTCTTTGCATCACTTTTAATTTGTTTGAAGTCGGTGCTGCTGGTACTGATTAGTGGCATGAAAATATTGTTTGTTGTCTTTTTGTGTATTTGACAGGGACCTGTGTGATTACTGAAGCCAAGCACGGGGCGGCCGTGGTGTAGTGGTAATGGCAGTCGTCTCCCGATCAGAAAGTTGGCGGTTCGACTCCCGGGACCCGCACCATGTGTCGTTGTGTCCTTGGGCAAGACACTTAACCCTGAGTTGCTCCCGGTAGGACTGGAAAGCACCTTGCATGGTAGTCTGCCGCCACCGGTTTATGAATGTGTGTAGCATTCAATATATGTGTAGCACTTTGAGATTTTCAGTAATGAAAAGTGCGTTATAAATTGAATTAATTATTATTATTATAAGCAGCTGTTTTTTGTTCTGTAAACAGGATCAACAGAGATAAGCTGTCATACTTTCTCATAATTGAACACTTAATTAGCATTTTCTGAACCACTGTGAATAATTTTGCTTCTTTAGAGAAAACAGGCTAAAACGACAGCGGAATGTTTTTTGAGGTGCATTACTGTGAAGGGTTCCTGTCAGTGCTTTACGGAGTGCTGCTTACATCGAGGTAGTTCTTCAAACTCTCTGGAGTGGGTTCATTACTGGAGGGGAAGCCCAGGTTGTACTTCAGGGGGATTCTGTGGGCCAGAAGCTCCTCAACGTTCCTCCCTGAATCAGTCAGCTCTCGTCTGATTGAACGGAACTTCTTTAAAGGAATTCTACACAAGGAAACAAAAAAACTAAGTATTAAAAGGTTTCAGACACCTGTACATACAGCTCCTGATCAAGATAAAGAGCTGTATAAGATATCAAGAGAACTTGTATAGGATAACCAGATAACCATCAATTCTCATATCCTGATGCATGCTCAGTAAACTGAAGAAGTCATTCGGATGAAAGACGTTCAGAGGACCTGACTTAACTTCTTTAGATACATCAATTCTCATCTTATCAAGATAATCAAAGCTCATTACGGTACATCCTGGTGCATGCTCAATAATCCAGGTAGAAAAATCTAAAAAAAAAAAGTTAAGTCTGGTCCTCAAGACATTCAAAAAACAAACAAAAAATTACAGAAACGTTTTGTCTTTCACCTGAAAGACTTCTTCAGACTGAGGTGCTGTATTCAACTCATCCATCTTCTTCCGCTTATCCGGGGTCGGGTCGCGGGGGTAGCAGCCTAAGTAAGGAGGCCCAGACTTCCCTCTCCCCAGCCACTTGGAGCAGCTCCTCTGGGGGAATCCCAAGGCGTTCCCAGGCCAGCCGAGAAACATAGTCCCTCCAGCGTGTCCTGGGTCTTCCTCTGGGTCTCCTCCCGGTGGGACATGCCCGGAACACCTCACCAGGGAGGCGTCCAGGAGGCATCCTAACCAGATGCCCGAGCCACCTCAACTGGCTCCTCTCGATGTGGAGAAGCAGCGGCTCTACTCCGAGTCCCTCCCGGATGACTGAGCTTCTCACCCTATCTCTAAGGGAGAGTCCAGACACCCTGCGGAGAAAACTCATTTCAGCCGCTTGTATCCGAGATCTCGTTCTTTCGGTCACAACCCAAATCTCATAAATGAGGGTAGGAACGTAGATCAAACTGTAAATTGAGAGCTTCACCTTTTGACTCAGCTCACTCTGCACCAGGACAGACCGGAACAGCGCACGCTTCACTGCCGATGCTGCACCTATCTGCCTATCGAGCTCACGCTCCATATCGGCAGTCCAAGCTCCATGCGGCTCAGGTGGTCGCTGAGGCAAAAACTCAGGCGTGGGAGGAGTTAAGAGAGGCCATGGAGAATGAATTTCGTATGGCTTCGAGGCGATCTCTGGTCCACCATCCGGCGTCTCGGGGGGGGGGAGGGGGGGCTGTCAGCCACCAACACTATGTATAGTGGAGGTGATGTGCTGCTGACCTCAACTTGGGATGTCTTGGGTTGGTGGGCAGAATACTTTTACAGAGGTGGTTAAAAAGATTCTCGGTGGCAGGGTGGATGAGATTTGCCCGGAGTTCCTTAAGGCTCTGGATGTTGTGCGGTTGTGTTGGCTTATACAACGCGACTCTGCAATATCGCATGGACATTGGGGGCAGTTCCCTTGGATTGGCAGACTGGGGTGGTGGTTCCCCTATTCAAAAAGGGGGACCATAGAATGTGTTCCAACTATAGGGGGATCACACTCTTAAGCCTCCCTGGTAAGGTCTATTCAGGAGTTCTGGAGAGGAGGGTCCGTCGGATAGTCGAACCTCGGATTCAGGAGGAGCAGTGTGGTTTTGTGCTGGTCGTAGAACACTGGAGCAGCTCTACACCCTCAGCAGGGTTCTGGAGGGCACGTGGGCATTTGCCCAACCAGTCCTACATCACTGTCCTCTTCTCCGTCTGTCTCATGACACGTTTCCCTCCTCTGGGTCTTTCACTAGTACAGTAGTTTTAAATAACATTAATTTCCCTAAATCACATTGTTAATTTTAAGCTTACCAATAAATTATTGTTCAAAGTTTCTGTTCTCTATGTTGAAAAAGTATCTAGAGCACTTTTCTCCTTGTTTTAACCACTTCCTTCTGGACGTCACAATGCTCCTCTGGTTTATAGTTGATCAAGTTCTAGCTGCAGTGTTGAAAGTTCGAGTCTTCTTCATATATTTCGGTTTTCTCTGATATTCTCAAAATTGCATTTATTATTCGGGATTCTTTTTCTTTTGGACAAGTTTTCTATTTGTTCTTATCGCCATACTGTACAGTATTCCTAATTTCAAAATTAAATAGTTCCCAGTTCCGGTTCTGTCTGGCTGACTGCATCACGTGATCCGCTGACAAACAACGCATCACGTGGTTGGAGCAGCTCGTTTACTTGATGTTGGTACAGAGCAGTCAGCCGGTAAAGCTTCGTTAAAGCGAACAACAACAGAATTCAGATCAGGGCAGATGGATGCTAACACAGTTAGCTCCCGAATTTAACTGGAGTAAAAACAGAAACTCACCGAACCAACGCGTCGTTAGTGAGAACTAAAGCCGCCAACACAGAGAACAACAAAATCCTCATCGTTGGACCGAACCAAAACCACTCCGGTGCTTCTTCTTCTTCTTCTTCTTTTCTATTATGGCGGATCGCAAGCAAATTAAGGTGCATACCGCCACCTACTGTACACGAGTGTGTAGCAACATTTCGCTATGCTTTTCTTACTCTTATCCATTATGTTTCCTTCATTTCCCAATATTCCTTTAAAGGGGACCTCAGATGGGTTTTTTAAATTTTAAATTTAAAGACTCCATTCTTGACCTGTCTTTTCAACCATTCTTTTTAAATTCTCATGTATTAAATTTCTCTCCACATCCTTTACATTTATTATTATTTTTCTTTCCTATTAAAAATAAAATGTCATTTAAATAGGTATGACCTACTCTTAATCCGGTCATTATTGTTTCTTCCCTTCTGTTTCTCGTATACTGTATTGACTTTTGTATTTGATATAAACTTCTCCCTTTCTTATCTTCATTCCACCTTTTTTTTTTTTTTCCATTTCTTTATTCTTTATAAGTGATTTCCCTTCCCCTTTCCCAAAAGGTATTATAATCGTTATTATCATTTCTAAAGCCCTTTTCGCTAATTTATCAGCCTTTTCATTTTCTTTTACCCCTTCATAAGCTGGTACAGCAGAACCAGACATCAATGCCACCTCTGTACTGTATAATCTAAATCAACTGTGCTGAATTTCTAATATTAAGTCTTTCCTATTATTTCCTTTTCCCTTAATACTTTCTAAGACTGCTTTTGAGTCTGTGCATATGTAGCATATATGATGTAAATGCTAAAGATCAGACAAAGTGGTGATCACTCAAAAGTATTAGTAGCAGGCTATCAGAAGGTTCTAATGTTCTCCTCATGAAGGGTCATGGTTGCATTTGTATTTAAGAACACAAGGACAGAAGATCAGTGCATAAGGTGCTTTGTATTAAATATGATATAGTATTTACAATATGTACAAAAACAAAACAAAAACAACTGTCATCAATGTCATCAATCCATTCATTGTACCAATAAACAAAATATTTAAATAGATGAACAGATCTCCCAAATTATCCAGACTAAATCCAAATGCTTGTATTAATCCCACAGTTCATGAAATACCAAGGCCAGGGCAATAGTCCAGATAAGATTGAGGGGTTTAAATGTAGTCAATGAAGACCAAATAAATGTTCAGGAGCCTTTAACGCTTGTAAAGGTTTTTGGGTGTGTGTGTAGGGAGCAGGCCACAGCATCTCCTACCGCACAAGACAACTCAGGTTCTGGCTCCGGGTTCTTTGGGCCTGAAGCCTAGTGGTAGCTCGCCATCATGGGAAACCTGGCCTCCATCATAGGAAATCTGGCCTCCCTCATAGAAACCTGGCCAGTTTGCTTGTTTCTGGTCTTTTAAGCACAAAACAGCAGTTTCTCACTGCTTAGAGACATCTAAAAGCTGCAGCAGCTCTGAACTTCCTCAGTCACCAGTCACACACACCTGCTTTCCCAAATGATGGGAGGAGCCATGTTTTTCTATGAAACTCAAATCTCACAAAATCTCATGAGATTTCACACTTAGTCCCAAAACAGTGGACAAGGTGAAAGCATAAAATTGAGGAAATAGAAGCACCAAAATTGACTGGGTTACACCCTCCCGGCTTTAATTCGTGCACATCCCCGTTGCAGGAGAATTATTGGACTTTACCAGTTCTGAGCATCTGCTGCAGGGACGATGGTTTAAAGCCTGAGTATAGGCATCAGATAAGCCCTGAAACAAGGTTTGAACAACAGAAATTAATGGGTTACCCAATACAGAGTATTACAGTCGACTTGGCTGGTGACGCTGCCGGGTAGATTGTCTAAGGGCTATCTCAGCCTCAGCATCATTAGATGCAGTGGCAGAACCATTATATGTCAGATCCAATGATGACTCAGATTGTTCAGGGCCAAGACCTTCACCCTCAACCTCCACAGATATTGTGGCTTCATGTAAGTCTTCAGTCATGTCAGTAAATGTGTTTTCTTCCATAGGTAGTTCCACGGATTCAGAAGGGTAAACTGTAGTGTTTTCCTCCATCTTTAGCACTTCTGTTAGTTCTTCTGCCTTATTGACAGACGTGAGCAGCTCTTCATTGGACAGTGGCAAAGACTCCTTAGCTGTAGGTATTACACATGCAGGGGCTGTTACTGAAACTGATAATGAAGGATCAGCTTCAACAGTGTCACTTGGGACTGATGACCTAGTAAATCTCATTGTATCACTGGACTCAACCAAGAGTTCAGGTTGGATGGTTCTTTCAAAGCATTCTGGAACATCTGAATCAGAATCCTCTTCTCTTTCCAGAGCAAAATCAGAGTGATTCTGAGTTTGGCTACGAGTCTTTGGTCTACGGTTAGGAGCAGGTACAGGGAAATCTACTGTACTGGCTGAGAGGAACCCACAGGGCAGCAGTAGGTCTCGATGGAGTGTGCGAGTTGGTCCATCCCTAGTCTCAGGTTTTACAGTATAGACAGGAAGATCACCTGCACGCTTGACAACAACATACACCTCTTGCTCCCACCTATCTGCCAGTTTGTGCTTTCCACGTAATCTAACATTACGAACAAGCACTCTATCTCCGACCTCCAGAGCACAGGGTGTCACTCGCTTATCAAAGCGGCTTTTATTCTTTTTGGCAGACTTGACAGCACTCTGTGTGGATAATCTATAGCTTTCCTCAAGCCGAGATCTGAGGTTTTTAACATACTCTGAGTGGGAGGAAGATGGAGGTTCTCTAACTGGTAATCCAAAAGCTAAGTCAATAGGGAGCCGTGGGGATCTACCAAACAGGAGTTCATAGGGTGTAAACCCTGTGACCTCATTTCTTGTACAATTGTAGGCATGTACAAGGGGTTTCACGTACTCTCGCCACATAGACTTTTGCTTGGCTTCCAGTGTTCCCAACATATTTAGCAGGGTTCGGTTAAAGCGCTCGACTGGGTTCCCCCTTGGATGATAGGGGGTAGTTCGAGTCTTCTTAATTCCAACCAGCTCACAGAGTTCTTTGATTAATTTTGATTCAAAGTCTGGCCCTTGGTCAGAATGTAAGCGCTCTGGAATGCCATAATGGACCATAAAGTCATTCCAGAGACACTTGGCAACAGTTTTTGCCTTCTGGTTGGGAGTTGGTATGGCCACAGCAAATTTTGTAAAGTGATCAGTGAGTACAAGAATGTCTTTGGTATTGGCACTATCTGGCTCAATGGATAAAAAGTCCATGCACAGTAGTTCAAGAGGATGACTGGTCTTTATGTTGACCAGTGGGGCTGCTTTTTCAACCAAAGCCTTACGCCTAACACAACGTTCACATGTTTTAATGGTTTGGTCCACATCAGCTGCCATCTTTGGCCAAAAGAACCTTTGGCGTACCAGATCGAGTGTACGTTCTATACCCATATGCCCCATATCTTGATGGAGGGCTTTAAGGACTGTAGAACGTAGGTTTGGAGGAAGAACTAGTTGGAAAATGAATTTGTCATCTTCCTGCCTTCTCCTATACAACACACCGTCCTCTAACTCCAGCTTGCTCCATTCTCGCAGCAACAAGTGTAGCTCTGGCAATTCCACTCGAGCTGTGTGGGGAACCTTTTCACCTGTCTCAAGCTGATAAACTACCTCGCGGATAGCAGGATCAGCTTGCTGTTCTGCTTTTAAATCATCATGTGATAGAGATGGAATAACTGGCAAGCCGTACGAGTCTTCCTTGACATAAGTGTCTGGAATGACCTTGATGCTGGCTGATAAGGACTCAACCATGGTGATAGAATATAATGAGTCTGACTGGTGGTGTGTTCTCACCAGACAACTCTGACAAATGGAATCTACAATGTCAGAAGAAATCTCCTTAGCATTGCCAGGTTCACACAATTGCTTTGTGAGTTGGTGAACTAGTTCCCACTCTTTGCATGGAAGATCTTTTTCTGAAGCTTCCCCATGAGAGCGCCTTGACAGGGCATCAGCATCTAAATTTTGTCTTCCAGCACGATACTGCATATTGAATGAGTATGTAGAAAGTGCGGCTAACCATCGGTGACTGGTGGCATCAAGCTTTGCTGATGTCAGGACATATGTGAGTGGATTGCTATCTGTAATGACAGTGAAGCTGGCACCATACAGATAATCATGAAACTTCTCTGTCACACTCCATTTCAAGGCCAGAAACTCAAGCTTATGGGCTGGATATCTTGACTCACTCTGAGACAAGCCTCGGCTGGCATAGGCAATTACTCTAAGCTTGCCTTCCTGCTCCTGGTATAACACGGCTCCCAGCCCTATTGTGCTTGCATCTGTGTGGAGAATATAAGGTAACTTAGGGTTGGCAAATCCGAGTATAGGAGCAGAGGTCAACTTCTCAATTACTGTATTAAAAGCAATTTGGCAATCAGTGGTCCACCTTTCACCAAAGGACTGTTTGGGATCAAGGTACTTAGCCAAAAGACCATTAGTCTTGGTGGACTGACGAACTGGTGCATAGCCACGTGTGAGGAGGTTTAGCGGTTTGACAAGGGTGGCATAGTCCTTAATAAACCGCCTATAGTAACCAGCAAATCCCAGAAAAGATCTTAGCTCTTTAAGGTTTCGGGGAACTGGCCAGGATTTTAATGCAGATATCTTCTCTGGGTCAGTTTCTACCCCCTTTTCAGACACAACATGGCCCAAATACCGCACACTGGTCTGGAAGAACTTACATTTTTCAGGGGACAACTTTAAACCAAACTCTTTTAGTCTGGTTAGTACTTGCATTAACCTTCTCTCATGTTCCTCAAGAGAGTCGGAGAAGACAATAAGGTCGTCAATGAACACAAGTACTTTATTAAGATGCAAGTCTCCCATACACTTCTCCATCAATCTTTGAAAGGTACTCGGGGCATTGGTTACCCCCTGTGGCATCCGATTCCACTCCCAAAAACCAAGAGGTGTGACAAATGCAGTTTTTGGCTTATCGTCTTCGTTCATCTCTATCTGGTAAAAACCAGATTTCAAATCCAACACTGTAAACCATTTGGACCCAGTTAAGGCCGAAAAGGATTCTTCCAAGTTTGGAAGTGCATACGCATCCTTAACTGTTTGTAGGTTTAACTTTCTATAATCAATACACAGCCTTACATCACCATTCGGCTTACGGACAACCACGATTGGAGAAGAGAACGGTGATTCAGACTCTCTTATAACCCCTGATTCAAGCAGGTCCTGCAGGTGTTTACGAACAGCTTCAAGATCTTGGGGATGGATAGGACGTGCTCGATGCTTGAATGGTGTCTCATCGTTGAGCTTAATGTGATGTTTCACTTTATTTGTACAGCCGAAGTCCGTTTCATGATGGGAAAATACTTCAGGCATGTTGTTCAATGTTGTTGTTATGCGCTCCTTCCATTCTGGTGAAATAGGAGAATCACCAAAATTGAACTCCAAACTAGTTTTCTTGTGAGGCTTTGCTGTAGAGGCAACCACTTGTTGTGATAAGATGGTAGATATTTCACAAACGTCAGCAATAACAGATGGTAGAATCCAGGTGTCTTGCTTGGATACATTTTTGATGACTACAGGGACTTTACATGGCATGTGGCGTGGAAGGGTGATCAAGCAACGCTGCACACACAGTCCTCCAGGAAGAGCTATAGACGGGTGTTCAATGGCTGCCCATCTAACTCTAGACTGGGTGTCAATTTTGGCAGAACCTTCCAAGCCACATGCCATGTAAAGTCCCTGTAGCAGAGGTGGGGACTCGAGTCACATGACTTGGACTCGAGTCAGACTCGAGTCATTAAAATCACGACTTGAGACTTGACTTGAAAAAATGCTGAAAGACTCTGACTTGACTTAAACTTGGATGCCATTGACTTGGGACTTGACTTGAAGCTTTTTACTTGAAAAGACTTGATATTTTAGTCAAGTCAAAATTTTAAAACACGTTACAGGTAACCCCCGACCTACGACCCCATCGACCTGCGAACCACGGGACCTACGAACATATCATATTTAATAAAAATATGAATTTAAAAAAAAAAAAAAAAAAATTTTTTTTTTTTTTTTTTTTGTGTTTAAATGTTCTTAATTTCATGTGTACATCACTTTGTTGCAGCTCTGGTTGTTTTAAAGGCTTTATAAATAATAATTATGATAAAAAAGATCATTTCTGATCATTTTTGAGCAATTTTTGAGCAATCTTGGGCAACAGGAAGTAGGTCTTCAGTTTACACGGTCACAAATTAATGTAGAACACCGGACGCTATTTTAGGTTCAGTCACTGGGGTCTCCGGTCACAAATTAATGTAGAACACCGGACGCCATCTTAGGTTAGCTGCCGAGAGCCGGACGAAGACTGGTGACCAGGATGGCTTCATATGGATTAATTACTAGCTGGAAACGTCTCTGTGAACTTTGTGGATGTCTCAGGCAGCAGCGGATTTATCGCCGATCGTGCCAGGCCGCCGTGCGAACACCTCCGGCCGGCCTGGCTACACCTCCGGCCTGGCTAGCTCCAGAGCTAACACTGGAGCTAACACGGGAGCCGGCCTTTTGAACACTGGTGACCAGGATCGCATCATATGGATTAATTACTAGCTGGAATAGCTCTGTGGACGTCTCAGGCTGGAGCAGCGGCTGGAGCAGCAGCTGCAGATTGATCGCGCCGCCGCTCCAACACTAGCTCATGGCTTGGCTAGCAGAAGCTAGCCAGCTAGCTAACACAGGTCTGGAGCAGCTGCGGTGGCTTGCCGGCCCCCGCGCTGCTTGGCCCGAAAACAATCAACGCATGGCAACCTATGTCGGCTTTGACCATCTCAAAGTAAGAAAATATATTTTTATTTATTCTGTAAATGTGAATAGCAATGTTTAACATTACAGTACACTACTTTACATGCTTAAATGTGTGCGCGCGCTCCGTTAGCATGATAAATAAAGGTTGAATGAATGAATGAATGAATAATTTTTTTTTTTAATATAATTTTCACCCCCTACCTACGAACGGATCGAGCTGCGAACGGTTCTTAGGTCCCAAACTCGTTCGTAGGTCGGGGGTTCCCTGTATAAAGTGGCCGCATTAATTATTTTCACTCATTCCGTATTAACAGTCAGGCACATTAACAGTCAGGCGCAGACCGGGCACCCCACACTCCGTATACATGTGTGTGTGCGTAGCTTTGAAAAAAACAATGCAAGCTACAGCTGAGGGACCAGTATGCTTCCACAAGTAGTGTAACCAGGTGAAAAATGGGTACATGTCAAATGTATTTTAAAAACCATGTTTTGCTTTAATTTCACCTATGGTTGTAATTCTTGTTCTTGGTCAGCATGTGGTGCTGTTGGTACAGAGAGGTCTAAAAGGACCGGAAATAGAGAAGAAACCCTTTGTTTATGTACGGTAGCACGGACTAGTAAAAACGGAAGAGACGGACATTTTATCTGAGACTTGGGGAAGGGGACAACTCTGGCCACGTGAAAAGAGACTCCAAGTGTTCGGTAATGGTTGGAACTGAATTATCTTCCGTGAATGAAGCTATAGAGACGATGCTAATGTTTTATTTCTGTTTGTTTTCTCTCGTAGAGGGCCGCTGCCGTTTGTTATGCCGTAGCTTTCACGCTGTTAGATTTCAGCTGTTACGTGCAGCTGCTTGCTACTCTGTTGGGTGCTAACCGTGTTGTCGGTCCGCCATTTTATTTGAAGCTAAGGCTTGCTGCCGTTCGAAACACGGACTTTTTCTTGTTTTTTTTTTAGAGTTTTCATCACATCCTCCAGATGCATTGGATTTTCTGTCTCTTTAACTGCACAGCACTGTGCTTCGGCTTTAACAGTACGGCAGTTATTCACGTTACTCCTAACCGTTTTTGTGCTAGGGGCTTGGTCTAAGGACCACAAGTAAGCCTCCTCACGCACCTCTATAAAAGTGGATGTAGGTTTTCCTCTTACATGTTTTCGGAGTTCTCGTTTCAGTGAGAGGTCTCTGATGCCCTCAATGAACTGGTCTCTCAACACTGCGTTCTCATTACCCATGGAATTAGGATGCTGTTTCCATACCAAACTAAAGGCCTGAGATAATGAATGTGAAAAGTCACGTATGTCTTCACCCTCCTTCTGTTTACAGTTGTAGAAGCTCTGTAAAAGTTGGGCAGCGCTACGTTTATCTCCAAATGCATCTTTTAAGTAAACAAGCAGGTCTTTTACAACATCACCATCAGCTTTGCGTAAACGCACTTCTTCCAGAGCTGGGCCTCTTAACAGCGACAGCACAAAATCAAACTGTTCGGGTGCAGATTGGTTTCTAGCAGAAATTACCCTTTCTACTTCTTCAATAAACTCATCCACACTCCTCCCATCTTTGTCAATGTCTCCACTAAATGGTGAAATGTGCCTTTCTCTGGGTACGTAGACATAAGACCTGGTAGGCTCATTATTTAGTGATGATATGACTGTCATGACTTCATCTTGCCTTCGGGCTAACTCATTTAGTTGTTGTAACACCCCAGCTTGTTCAAGTAACTGTTGTCCCTGCATCTCAATGTTTATGGAACCCTCTTGTTCAGACATGTTCTGAAATTATTATTATTATTATTTTTTTTTTTCAGTTCACTTAACAGTCAATAGAAGTATTAACAGTCAATATAAATATTAACAGTAAATAGAAATTTATATAGCAAAGGATAAATTGGTCGAAGTCCGGAGTCCACCGGAGGTCCCTGGGCTGCTCCAAGACCGCTGCTGGGCGATGCTTTCTCCCGCCTGGAATGCGCTCTGGTCTCACGATCGCCTCGGCTGAAATCCTTCACGACCACGCCAGCACAGACTGCTCAGCAACGTCCCCCCTCTGGTCTCGAAACAGATGCCTCCTCACCGACGCGATGCCCACGTCCACTCAGGTGTAGGCCACTTCTTCACCACTGCCGTTTGCTAATGCTACCGCTGCGCCGCCATATACTGTACATGCACTCTCAGAGGGAAAAAAACGAGAAACCCCACTCCTGGTACCAATATTTGAAACCGGGATAAATGCAGCACACGAAGCTTCAAATAGAAGGGGTTCTTTATTCTCAAAAATAAACTATTCCCTCTGAGTTATGTATAAAAAAAAACAAGAAAAAGTCCGTGTTTCGAACGGCAGCAAGCCTTAGCTTCAAATAAAATGGCGGACCGACAACACGGTTAGCACCCAACAGAGTAGCAAGCAGCTGCACGTAACAGCTGAAATCTAACAGCGTGAAAGCTACGGCATAACAAACGGCAGCGGCCCTCTACGAGAGAAAACAAACAGAAATAAAACATTAGTGTTATAAATTCCCCAGTATCTATGCATTGTTTTTGTTCAGGCATATTGTTAGACAGCTAATTCGTATTTTTACGTCAGGCATCTTGTTAGACAGCTAAGGGGTCCTTGGGGATAAATACTGTAGAGCTGAGAAAGCCGTTGGTTTTATAGCCGTTGATGTTTTCTATCGTTGATGCCTGTCTGCGTTTGTGACAAAGGTGAGCTTAATGCACTTTAATGAGCGCTAATTTCTTCTTTTCATATATAAATGGGGTGGCGATTTTGGCGCAAATATGAGACAGCCCAAAGAAATGTTTATTTCATGTTTAAGGTTCTGTCTTGTTGTAATATTAAGGGTAAGCTAAGCTATTTGTTAGCATGTTCTCATTTTAGCCGTTTTCTGTTATTTCAGATACCAGACAGACAGAAAAAGGGACAGTTAATGCCAGTTACTTTCAGTTAGGAAGAATTTACAGCTCAGAAAAGGAAACTGCATGCTGTAAACGAACTGGTCAGTTAATTAAACTCCAAGAAAAACACCATCTTGCTGTGTCAGGACTCACTCTCTGATCGGAGTGTCTGTGTGGATGAAGTGCTCCAGCTAAATTCCTCAAAAATATTATACAGTCCTAACTCTCCATAACATTTGGTCCTTCTGAGCCGCATTACTTCACTCATATCAGCAAAATGGACACATCAAGATTAACAGAACGGCCACGACAGCTACCAGCTCACCTCCAGGACTACCAAGTTAGCCTTCCTCAGTCGCTAATGTCTTATGCTGCCCCTCATCAGGATGACAACCTAAGTGCCAGTGCACAGCAGCTGCAGTCACTCAGCCTGCAGACCAAGTCTGCTATTCAGCATGGCCAGCTACTTTCACTCGGGCTCTCACGGTGTCATTTCCCAGCGGCGGCAGTCGATAAGGCAAGCCAGTACAACACAGTACTACAAGCTAATACCCAGCCTGGCTCACGAGTGGGGTGTGAAAGGACCCCATCTCCTGCCCTAAGTGAATGCAGCCTGCAAAGTTATCCCAGCACAGATGACTGCTCAAGTGAACATTCTCTAGCATCCCAACAAGCAACATCTTTTAAGTTGAGTCTTCGGCCAGACAGTACAACCTGGTCTCTTCCAGTTACATTAACATCTGCATCACAGTTTGGAGCTGAAATCAGGCAACCACTCTCCACTACAATGAGCATGTTACAACCCACAATATCTACGTCATACCAACCAGCCTATCAAATAATGAATCCCGTGACTACAGCTGTAAATGCTCAACAATACCAGCCCAATTATACAGGTCCAGCCCATACAGAATACCAGCCACATCCAGCTGTGTCAACACAAGCAGGTCAACCCCTGGCTCCAGCAACACCACGTCAGGTGCTGCAACCCACATCACTATCAAACAATATCATGCTTCAGTGCCAGAACCTCTACACCCCTATGGCAGTGCCACCGCCTGTGTATCAACCCACACAAGGTAACACCACACAGCCTGTGTACCAAACTGCACAGCCGGTGTATCAGCCCACACAAGTTAATGCTGCACAGCCTATGTATCAGCATACACAAGTCATCAATGCACCTCCTATGCACCAGCCCCCACCGTTTAGTACTGCGCAGCCCATCTTGCAGCCGCCAGGTTATCAGCCAGGTCCATCTCCACAACCTGTTCTCCAGTTTCAACCTCCTGCAGTACAGACGGTCTACCAGCCAGTGCCTGTCATGGTAGGGCCAGCTCCCCATGGTTACAGTTCTTTCCTGCCACAGTACACCATGCCACAGTCCACATACAGTTTCCAGCCGCCGAAGCAGCCTGTTCCTGTACCTGAACTGCCCAAGCTGGTTCATGATAGTGAGAGAGAATTTACTGACCTTAAGATGGCACTAGACCACCTGCTCGACCCCCATACAGAGCTGTCTGAGCACTACAAATACCGTGTACTTATGGAGCGTCTAGTCCTGGAGGAGGCCAAGCTGATTGCTCAGTCTTGCAGACATTATACCCAACCTTACACAGCTGCTATGGAGGCACTACAGAGGCAATATGGACAACCACATCAGCTAGCACAGAGTGAGATTGCTACTATTCTAAACGCCCCTGATGTAAGATCTGGGGACACAAAAGGCTTCCAGAGCTTTGCCCTCAGTGTTGACCTGCTAGTAGGAATGCTCACTTCATTAGAGGGACCAAATGGTACAGAAACAATGTCAACTGGTCACGTCGACAGACTGTTGAGTAAGCTTCCCAGGTACCTGAGAGACAGTTTTGTAGAGCACCTCCAGACACAAGGTCGTTTTAACACAAGTCAACTCAACCCCTACAACCTCAGAGACCTTGCCAGCTGGCTCAAAGTAAAGGCAGAAGCTCAAAGACTCTCTGCAAAAATGGCACAGCGCCACCGCCCTGAAGAGCCACCTGCCTCCAGGAGAGAAAGACACGCTCCAGCTCCAAAGCCTCGAGCACAATCTGTTTCTGTCTATCACGGCTCTGATGAACCCAAAGCTGATAACAGTTTTCCTGCAGAGGCAGCCCACTCTGATCCCAAGTCACAAAGATTTAAGAAGCTGTGTCTCTTCTGTAAGAGCACAGAGCACTATCTATCCCAATGCTCTGTTATTGTACAGCATTCACCAGAAGAAGTCAGGAGATGGCTTGAACGTGGTAAGCGCTGTTATAATTGTGGGAGGACCGACCACCAACCTGAAGCCTGCACTTTAAAGAAACCATGCAGTGAGTGTCAGGAGATTCATCTGAGAGTTCTACATGATGTTGCCAAGTCAGACTCGCGTGTCTACCTCATCACACCACGCGACCAAGTCACGTTCGGCACCTCTAAGCGAGGAGGAAAAGTGTATCTCAAGGTGGTGCCCATCCTAATAACTCACGGCCGGAGGTCACTGAAGACCTATGCCATCTTGGATGATGGGGCTGAAAGGACAATAATCCTACCAGCAGCTGCCCAACGTCTAGGCCTTAAAGGTAAAGCAGAGACCCTCACTCTACGCACCATTCACCAAGACGTGGCCCATCTGGCTGGTGAGTCTGTTTCTTTCCATGTTGCCCCACTAGGGCACTCTAAGGAGCGCCACCACATTAAAAATGCCTATACAGCAGGCCAGCTAGCTTTAGCAGAACAATCATACCCTACAACTGCATTACAGAGACGTTACCGCCATCTACAGGGTCTTCCAATCCCTGACTTTAGTGAAGTGCAGCCGTTACTATTAATTGGTGCTGACTGCACACACTTAATCACAGCAAAGGAGCCAGTGAGATTTGGTCCAAAGGGCAGCCCAACAGCAATCCACACAAGCCTTGGTTGGGCACTTCAGGGTCCAGACAGTATGGATTCTACTGCTGCTTCCTGTTATCTCACGACTGCTTCCTGTTATCTCACGACCAACCCAGCTACCAGAGCTGCTGCCCTCCAAGCACCACTGAGGGTACACTCTCCAGTTCCAGCAGCACCTCAGCAAGCCAGCCAGTCAGAGCAGGAGCTCTCAGAGATGAAGGGTCTCCTACAAAGTGCTGAGGAACAGAACACTGAACTCACTGAGCAGCTGAATAATGCTAATGCCACGGTTGAACAGTATCGATCTGTGGTACTGACTCTGGAAGATAGCCTGAAGAAAGAGAAAGAGTTACGTTCTCTAGAGGTCAGACTGAAGGAGTCAGAGGAGGTGCAGAGGCAGCTGAAAAAAAGGTTTTTAGAGTTGGAGAAGATGGAGCTGCAGGAAAAGGAGGAGAGAAGGAAGGCTGTGGACACAGTGGAGAAACAAGTCTGTGAGCTGCAGCGGAGTCTGAAGGCCAGCCAGGCAGAGCAGCAAGAACAACTGAAGAAGTTGGAGACGATCACTTCTCTGCAAGAAACCAACAAGATGCTGAAAGTGGACAGGGATAAACTGGGACAGGAGCTTCAGCAGGCTCAGGCTAAAGTGAAGAAGCTCCAATCAGATGTCAACCCACTGCACAACTCTCTGTCTGTACTGCCAGAGAAAAATGGCTCCCTGCAGGCTGATAAGAGGCTGCTCGAAGAAGACCTCAAACGACTTAAAGCCAGAGTACAACAACTTGTTAGCCAGCAGAAAGATGGGGATCTTGAGAAAAAGCAGAAACTCACAGCTGAAAGAGAGACTCAGCCCGAGCGCATAGCACAGCTAGCTGAAGAAACAGGCGAGCTGAAGACTGAGCTGACCAGATCCAACGCCAAGCCCTTAGGCTATGTTTCATCAGACAAAGCTGATCCTGATCCAGTGACGCCAAATATGTTGTTGATGGGGCGGCGGGACGCCTCCTTACCCCAGCGTCTTACGCTCCTGACACCGTCACAAGAAGACTTTGGCGCCACTGTCAGATGATGGTGGACCACTCCTGGGTGCAGTTCCTGCGGCATCACCTTCCGTCCTTGCCAGTTCAGCAGAAGTGGAGGCGGCCTACTGATGACCTCACGCAGAGCACGATCGTCATGATCGTTGATCCCCAGCTTCAGAGAGCACAGTGGCCCATCGGGGAGGTTGTCAAGGTGATCGAGAGTGCAGACGGTCGGATCCGGTCAGCGAAGGTTCGGATTGGAGAGAAGACCTACCTGCGGCCGGTACCACGTATGGTCCAGCTGCCGGCCATTCCACCTGATGATGGACAAAATACAGGACTCCACTTCATCCTAGGGAATTTAATAGACTTTACATAATAGCTAGGCTATTCTGGGGGCGGCTGTTATAAATTCCCCAATATCTATGCATTGTTTTTGTTAACGCATATTGTTAGACAGCTAATTCGTATTTTACGTCAGGCATCTTGTTAGACAGCTAAGGGGTCCTTGGGGATAAATACTGTAGAGCTGAGAAAGCCGTTGGTTTTATAGCCGTTGATGTTTTCTATCGTTGATGCCTGTCTGCGTTTGTGACAAAGGTGAGCTTAATGCACTTTAATGAGCGCTAATTTCTTCTTTTCATATATAAATGGGGTGGCGATTTTGGCGCAAATATGAGACAGCCCAAAGAAATGTTTATTTCATGTTTAAGGTTCTGTCTTGTTGTAATATTAAGGGTAAGCTAAGCTATTTGTTAGCATGTTCTCATTTTAGCCGTTTTCTGTTATTTCAGATACCAGACAGACAGAAAAAGGGACAGTTAATGCCAGTTACTTTCAGTTAGGAAGAATTTACAGCTCAGAAAAGGAAACTGCATGCTGTAAACGAACTGGTCAGTTAATTAAACTCCAAGAAAAACACCATCTTGCTGTGTCAGGACTCACTCTCTGATCGGAGTGTCTGTATGGATGAAGTGCTCCAGCTAAACTCCTCAAAAACATCATACAGTCCTAACTCTCCATAACAGCGATATTCAGCAAACGATACAATTCAATAAAATATTGCGATTTTCTGAAAGATTTTAAAGGGACAGAGTGATTTTGGTGACATTTTGAGACTGTTATAGACTTGGATTGAATTAATTTAACTGAAAACTGATTAAAAGCACCAACTACACAATACTTGGCTCTGGTTGGACATAGACACAGACTTAAAGTCGACAGCTGGACAAAATGAATCAAAGAAGTCGTGAGAAAACATGTTTCTTTCAATTGAAACAGTAAAAACTGTAGCTTACATGCATTTGTAAAGTAAATAAAGTGCACCAAGTGCCCTGCTCTGAATAGTTTGAAACCTTTTTAACCTTGACACTTAACATCTGAAGGAATCACTCTTAGTGCTTGGTAAGTAAACAGTAATATGACTTCTCCAAAACAGTCTATAATTCAAGTAATGAAGAACATTTAACTTCAAATGCACCCATCTTAGCAGAGCAGCTTAAGGCCTGTAGATAGACCCTGACTAATAAGTGAACTCTAAACAGAAAGTCTACTCTGCAGACCAAGTGAGCTACATTCTCCTCAGATTTTTGTTTAGAAATAGAATCTGATCGACGTGCTCTGGGAGAAGTGCACTTCTCTGCACAGTGATGATATCTCCAGGGGTGGAGAAGACTCTCTCTGAGGATACACTGGTGCCAGGGATGCAGAGGTATCTCTAAATAAGCAAAGTCTGGTCCTCTGGACATTCAAAAAGCAAAATAAAAATAAATAAATAAAAAAATATATATGGCTATATATGTTTACTTGGTGGGGTAACTTCAGTGTGCTTGGGACTACTCTGACTGACGAAGCCCTCTGGAGTGAGGGTGAAACGTTTCTACTAAAAAGAAACTGTCCAGATGAACTGATTGAGAATGAGCGGATATATATATACTGTACAGTATATTTTTTTTAAGGTACGATACTTGCAGATGAATATCAATTTTTTTCTAGGAAAGAAAAAAATCGATATTTATCGCGATATCGATATTTTTACACAGCCCTAGTCATAATTATACAAAATATGACTTTGCTTGTTATACAAGGCAATAACATCATATAGCCACCTGTTTGATGCATTTTCTCTGGCTGAATCTGCAGACATGTCATAACCCAGGTTGAGAGAAGGAGCCCAGTCAGGATTTGTCTGGTCAAAAAGGGCAGCAGGTTTACCTGGAAAATACAGAAAAAAGAAAAAGTTGCAACCTGCCCTGACTTTCTGTTGTGCATAATCTGACAGTCTACATGCACATTTACATGGGTTGATTACTCAGCGTTCAGCTAACTTTGACTGTTCATTTACATTTTACCATTTCTCTGTGTTTTTAACAACACTCACCATTTTTGAAGTGGTCTGAACATACTCTTGAATATTTGGATGGGGTGAAATCCCTGCGGTTGATTCTCGCCAGCCACAAGTCACGTCGCTTTGCTGATAGTTCTTCCGTTGCTTCTCCTTGGTGTTTTAAGACCTTCGTAATTTAAAAAAAGGACCGCTTCACATCACCGCAACCAGCACGGTTGTTGCAGCGAACGACAACGCAACCTTGGACCATGAAATTACTAGAAATCCAACAACAAAGAAACGAACTGGCGCGTCTACCCACACTTTGGCTTCTTCCGCCACCAAAATGGCGATTCGGTCACGTGATCTACAGGTCGCTACGTCATGTGAAAAGCAGTATTTTAACTAAAAGTTGAAGACAAATTGCAGTTGAAATGATCAGAGCCTGTTCCTTTGTTAGGTGTAATGCTCCTTTTTTCAGGTCAGACAATTTTAACTTAAATGTGTTTACTGCAGTTAAAAAGACATCGGTTTTACTTTGTGTTAAATAGAAACTTTCAAAGGTTTAATCATTCCTTATTATTCTTATTTTGCTTATGACATTTAACTCTACGTGTCATCCCTGAAATTCTGATGCACAGAATCACAAGTCCAAGTGTGAACTGTGTCACAGAGTAAACACAATAAAAACATGTATTATCTGCAGCATTGTTCTTTAAAATGGCTCAACACTATTAATGTATGACAGAAAATATACATACAGTAGGCGCACTTGATACTGTAGACCATTGCATTAGGTAATACATTCAGCAAGTACTTTTACTTTAATACTTTAAGTATTTTTAAAAGCAAGTACTTATTTACTTTTACTTAAGTAAAAACATTAATATGGTACTTCTACTTTTACTAGAGTACATTTTTGTCTGTTTATTTGTACTTTTACTTAAGTACAGTGTTTGAGTACTTTCTCCACCACTGAACATATATTCAGATAAGCAGCACATTAGCATGAAGCTGCACTTAGCACAGATGACTCACCTCACTGCCCGTTGGAGATTTCTTACTGCAACATTCCTTGTGACACACCTTCATCAAGATGTAAGAAACAGTGTAAGCATCACACACAAAAATACACCAATCTTTATCCTTCTCATCAGTGCAAGGAAACTTACAAGAAGTTGTCAGTATTCTGCTCAAGCTCTGATAAGCGTCATTACTTGCGCTAATATTGTTTTTACCGCTGAAAAACAGCCTGTCGTGTGTCCCCAACCGCACCTGAACGTAACATACATGGAAGGGTGGCGTGAAGGGACAAAATACCTACCACTCATATTTTGCTGTCACTTGGACAGAAAAACAAGCCCAAAAAAGTGACTTAATGTTGAAAACAAAGCCAAAAAACCTCACCCTGCGACTCGCAAAATGTTTAAGCGACTTTAGACTAGAACAAGCCTCCTCTATTTTACAGGAAGCGACAAACAACCGCATAGACGTTGGTGACGTCACGCAGCTAGCTTCGATTTCCCAAAATGCATCTGTGCCCCAACAGGTAAAACAGAAGAAAAATTATTGAAAATAAACGCTAAAAGGTTCAAAATGATGCTGACTTAGTGTTTTTTATGGCTCTATTTCATTTGAACCCATTTTAACCCAGAATTTTTTTTGGTCGGAACCATAAGTGAAAGTCATCTTGAAAACAGGTGCTTAAAAGGCGCTCAATGTAGTTGATTATAATATACATGTATATGTACTCCATATATATGTATAGATGTTTGGGATGGCAGTTGTGGCATCTTTGCCATTAGAGATGTTAGGGAAATGTGTTTCAGACACTCGCTTCTGGCAGGGTTAGAAGACACTACCGTCACATGGTCACCTGAGGGATGGTCAGTGTGGGCAGGTGCTCGAATGGAGCGCGGACGTCACATAGTAGTGATGTGGTCAGTGTCTCAGGTACCAGAATGGTAGATGATACATGGATGTCATTGTGACCTCTCCAAAGTTGGTTAGGTGCAGTGCACTCAAATGATCAACGCCATACCAAACATTTTGTGTTTTCCATGAAGCATATACTGTATATATATATATACACAATAAGAACATGTGTGTATATGTTTTATACACACATTATTTACAGATTATATAGATTAATTCACATTAAAGCTGCACTATGTAACTTTGTAATGCAGTCTGTAACTTCTCTAACAATATATTTTTAACATATTTCTTCACTCTGTCACTATCTACTGACAGACTGATGTTAGACAAAGTAATCTCTGAAAAAAACTATAGTCCCCTTGCTTCTCTATCAGCATTTATAAAAACACAGAGTGACCCGGACAATGACCAGCCAATAAAAACAGAGTTGTTTGTCACGCCCCAACCCACGCCCCCGCCTGTCCCAGCCTCAGCGCCGCGCACATTCTCATTCAAAGGATTGCAAAGCGATGCAGGACTGATTTGTATGTGACACAAATGTATTAAATATCCCTTCTTCATCCCAGAGCTGGACTTTTATTTTGTTTTTTTGCCAAAAGTCAAGTGATCGCTTCATCCTTCACTGACAGGAATGAGGAAATGGATTTGTCACGACTCACGAGCGAATTAAATCATGTCCAACGTGGCTGCGTGAACCTCTGCTGATTTCTGCTGGTTTTTGTGTTGTTGGACAAGTGCTCCATGGTTTTATTATATTTTTTAGAACGTTTTATTAACATATAATCACAGAATATTGAAGCGCTCCGAGCGGACATTCAGCAGGAGGCGGAGCTGCAGAACTCAAGTTCAACAGAGAACGGACTGTGGCAGAATGCTTTTCCCTGATGAAAATTTTTCTAAGTCCCAGCGTTCTCCAGAAATTACATAGTGAACCTTTAAGTCTGTCCTTGAAATTTTGCTGTCCCATTTGTGTGCATCAAACTGCAGCCGTGCGTTGAATCCTTATCATAAGGAAAATGCGATGACCAATCCCCTATGCCCAGTGGTTCACTGGAAGCGCGTTGGGTTGCCACTCCAAACTCTCTCACGACTTGAGTTCGATCCCCACTTGAACACGAATCGTCAAAGTAGACAATGTTTTAACTTATTTTACGTTTGTCTTCCGTTATATTCGTGTTTGAAATTAACCAGACGTTGTGTATCTCTCAGACACTTATTAAAGTATCTTTTTGTCAAGCTGCTCACACAGGTTGCTCACAGGTGTCTCTCATTAACTATCTACTTCTGTTGTTCTTTTCTTTACATTTATGCATTCACATAAACTCATGCTCGCCACCTAGTGGACATACACATAATTCATTCAATCATCACATCCTCCTTTCTTTAAGAATGTTACAAAAAGAATCCTATCAAAGAATAACATACATTGCATGAGACAGATACCACATAGTTATAATAAAGCTTATTTTACCTTCACCTGTCCTAATTAACACACATTTAGAACATGAATTACAAAATAGGCATTTCAACTCTTTTTGGTTTCCTCTTTCTTTTTTTTTTCTTTCTTTTTTTACAAGTTCAATCTTTCAGGTTTTTTCACCACCCTGCTAGATCTTCTTAACGCAGGTGGTTTGTCCCTAATACTGTCCATACTGTCAATATCACAATGTGTTTCAGTATTAGAAATAATCTGAGAGTCCTTAGAATCTTCACTCAGCTCATCAATAGGCTCTAATGGAGTCTTCAACAAATGCAACAATTTCATCTCAGAACTTGTCCATCTTCAGTTTTCACTTGAAATGAACGTGGAGCTGCTTCTTGCAAGCAGGTTTCCACTCTGCTGTGGAGCTCAACGGGCGCCTTCAGAGGTTTGAAAGAACAATTTGAAACTGTTTGTTTCAGCTGGAAATACATTTCTTTTTATCACCTGCTGCTGGAAGATGAAGGTGGGAGATTTCCCCCCCATGTTTCTGTCTCTGTAAGCAAAGTCTTACCAAAACTGCTCTAACTGTGTCTGTTTTACAGAGTTTGAGAAACGATTTAGTCTGGTGGCAGCACAGTGGAGCAGTGGAAGAGCTGTTGCCTCTCAGTGAGAAGGTTGCCTGTTCAAATCCCGGCCTGGGACCTTTCTAGGTGGTGTTTGCATGTTCTCTCCATGTGTGGGTTTTCTCCGGGTACTCCAGTTTCCTCCCACAGACCAAAAACATGCATGTTAGACTGACTGGTTTAAATTGTCTTTAAATTGTCTCTAGGTGTGAGTGAGAGAGTGAATGATTGTCTCGTTTGTCTCTAATGTGTCCCTGTGATGGACTAGAGACCTGTCCAGTGTCCTCCGCCTCTTGCACAGTGATGGCTGGACATGGGCACCAGTGACCCCACGACCCAAAAAGGAAGAAGCAGGTAAAGATAATGGATGGATGCATGCATGCATTTAGTGTGGTAGTAGCTGAAACTCATCCCCAACATGTACTTTGAGCTCTAACAGAGTGCCCTAGATTTTTGTTTAAAACTTTGGAATTACCTCCTGGAGTCAACTACTGGTGTGTCTGTTAGCAAAATATCTCATAAACCAGAGAACACATTTTTATAAAACTATCAGATTGAAGATGGCCACCACAACTAATTAACTTTAGCAAACACAAAAATAAATGTTATATAAACTGGTTTCAAACTTGTTGTGGTAAAACCTAAAAGTCCTGTCCAACACAAACACCGAGCGCTAACAGAGTTCACACGTTAGTTTTAGGGTTTATCCAAAACGGCTGCAACTCCATCACCTCTCAACACAAGATGATTTCTGTCTAACGCTGCGCATGAATGTCAGCGGGTGATATTCATTCCTACAAGGAATTTGAGGCCTCGGACTATTTTCTGTTGCACCCAGAAGTTTGAACACAGCGTGTCCAAAATTAATGGATAAATAAATAAAATGTTTTTTTCACAGCCACATTCATTGATAAATCCCAGTTTCAGCTTGAATTTAAAGTCAGCAAGAATCAAGTTTTACTCCACTGCACATATTATTCTAATGCTGTAACATATGCAGTGTATCGGAAAACACTAAAGGTGAAAACATCAGATACAGTCTATATCATCTCAAAGACAAATTAGGTTTTAGAGTTTACAAGTTTATCATATAAAATGCCCATTTACATTTAAAAAAAAACATTATTTGTGTTAATTTACAAAGACTGAACACAATAAATCAATCGGACATCCGGCCCACTCCCTGTCTGCTCTAACTCTCCACATCTGTCCAAATGAGGTGAAGCCTTTCGACAGCTGAGAGGTATGGCTTCTTCATCAACCCTTCTCTGACCTGAAACCTTTAGGCAGCTCCAGGACCCGGAGAGCAAAGAAGAAAATCTAACCTTCACAGCGGCTGCATGAGTCAGCCTTCAGAAGTATCTATCAGACTCGCATGTCACAGCGATGCACAGAGCATACACATATTTTACTCATCTCCCCACACTCCTGAACATCCTTTATATAGAGCGTCCAGCAGCTTTGAGGCACGAGCGCACACAAAGTGAATGACACATCACAAATATGATAGATGAGGCAAAAGCTTTGCAACCACGTGGGTTACCGGAGGCCCTGGCAGTCCAGCAGCTGTCATCTCTGTCAAAAGGCAACATTAGCTCTGGGTTACACAGGCCCAATGGAGCGCACGTGACCAAACACTAGTGTACCATCAAGCTATCTGGCAGCCATCCTCCTCCAGCTTAAAATAAGCATCAGTGACCCGAAGAGCCGGGGTCAGAATGATCACAAACAAGCCCAGCCATGGACCGACTGATGCTTGGGAATAAATGAGCCTGTTCATGGAAGTGGAGGCTCTGTGTCATATTTAGATGATGAGCAGAGGAGGAGTACAAATCCTCCCTTCTTGTGAAAATAAAGCGAGTTAATTAGCTTCTCGTTTGAACCGGGGCCCTGCGTGACATCTCTTTCACATCCAATCAGAATGTAGGTTAAGTGTGGGGGCAGAGATGACAGTGAGATCACAAGGCTATTTTCAGATGGAAAACTTTATTTAGAAAAACGAGCGCTTCCAGATCCAGTTACAACATCTGGCCTAATTACACATGGCAGGGCTGGTGGTCGAGTCCGCTCACATTTAAATCTTTTTCACTCCATCAGAGCCGCTCTGCGTGCAAAGGGGTTGCTCTGCTGGGTCTTGGAGGAGCATTTATTTCCGAGTTAAGCCGCTCTTTTTGTTGAGGATTGAAGTGAGGGGGTGTTCTTACCAATGCTGTTCTTGGTGTCTCTCCTCAGACCACACAGCATGGCTGGAGTTCAGTCACCCCCTCTGGAAGCGGTCGTGCTGTTGGTGAGCAGAGAGTTGAGGTCCCACCTCAGAGAGAGCAGCTCTCAAGCTCTGGCCGAGGTTAGAAAATCATCTCTTGTTCTTCACTCCAGCACTCCTGAGCATCTTGGTCCCGTCCTGTCGGTGAAGCCTCTGGAGCTGAACTTGCTACAATCCAAAAGATGGAGAGGGATGGAGAGGGCCTCGCATCTCAAAGTGGCCCTCGTCTCTGAGCGATCCTTACAAATGGGCTGAGTGTTCAGAAGAGCTTCTCCTCATGCCCTAGTCATCCACTCACATGAGCTCACACATCACCCGTCTCCTCCTCTCTCTCCATCTCTGTGTGGGTTTGCTCATGCTCTCTTCCTCTCTGCCAGAGGGGCTCACACACACACACATAGAAAGGGACAAAAAAAGTCCCTCCCTCTCTCCCATCTGCACACAAACTCACACTTTATCCCACCACATCCCCAAACCCACCCACCCAGTTCACACACTGAGATTAGACGCGACAAAACAGCACACACACTGAACTGTCAGCACAATCAACACCACCTGCACACTTCGTGTCACGTTTTTCTCACAGACAGACTGCAGCCATGTTGCACAGCTTGGATACACATGCTTTTGAGTCTCACACTACACACACTCTCACTCTCACACACACACACACACACACACACACACACACACACACACAATGGAAAATGGATATTGAGAATTCCTCCACAGAACAGCTGCATGTCTTCCAGCTGCTCGCCACAGGTGACAGATTCAGACCTTGAAGGAATGCATATCGTCCGCCACCACCTTACCTTGAGAAGGTCAAACTGTGGAAATTACATTTTTGCACAATCTCATGAGGGATCCCGCGAGATGCGTTTGCTCTCAGAGAATGAAGGGGATGACCTGCAGCTACTACCACGCTGAACTTTAGCTCAGTGTCTGTAAAACCAAGAGCCGCTTTTGCCGTTTTGTAGACACGGGGCTGTTGAAGATTTTGAGGGGTAGCAGTTCTGGGGGGTGTCTCCTGAAGTCCACTCTCATCACTCATATACAAATGGTGTGGTGGACCACTAGGGGGCTCTACTCACACCCAGTGGACCGAATGTGTTACAGGATGCTTTTATTGTGAAAGGTCCAGAGGACCGGATGTTGTGTTGGTATATAAGGCGGTGTTGGGTGGTTTTCCCGCCAGTTTAGTAGGAGTTGATTAAAAGTGAAGAACTATATCCCGTCTCCTGTGTCGTCTCTTCACCACCTCCTACACTGGTGACCCTTGTGAACTGAATATGACGACATCCGAAGGTCAAGCCAGCTCTCCTCAGCTGTCCGCGGTTGTGGAACCTCCACCGGCGGCCCCGCTCGCTTTTGCGGTGGCCGTTAAAATCCCGGACTTCTGGCTGCACGCCCCTCGGTCGTGGTTCGCCCACGTCGAATCACAGTTCGCTCTTCGCGGGATCTCTGCAGACGACACCAAATACCACCATGTGGTCGCTTCACTGGACCCATTGTCCACCCAGCGGGTAATGAGCCTGCTCGAAGACCCTCCTGCACAAGGAAAATACGACGCCCTCAAGGAGCTCCTTCTGCAGCGTTACACGCTCTCAGACGCGGAGCGCGCCGAGAAACTGTTTTCCCTCTCCGATTTGGGCGATGGCACAGCTCTTGAGCTCATGGAAGGAATGTTGTCGTTGAGGGGTTCAGCTGACTGTGAGTTTCTCTTTCTCCACCTCTTCCTTCGACGGCTCCCGGCTCCAGTGCGCACCGCTCTGGCCAACTCCCCGTTTCTGCAGCAGAAGGATTACCACTCGCTGGCCCGCGAAGCCGACCGCATCCTGCTGGCTGCGAGGACGTTCGCGGTCCAAGCGGCGGCGCCCGAGCGTCGAGCATCGCCCTCAGCGCCGGACGAGCCAGTGGTCGTAGCAGGGGTCGCTACCCGCAGGCGGTCAGGGGCCGCGTTTTGTTTCTACCACCAGCGTTTTGGCGCCAAAGCACGACGGTGCGTCCCACCGTGCAGTTTCAAGCCGCAGGGAAACGAGTACGCCAGCGCCCGCTAGCAGTCGCGGCCGTTGGCGACAAGGAAAGGTTGCTTTTCATTGAAGACTCGAGGTCGGGGAGGCGGTTCCTGGTGGACTCTGGCTCGCAGAAGAGCCTCGTTCCCCCGACTGTCTCCGACAGGTTAGCAGAAGGCTGCGGGCCGCAGCTAACCGCGGCTAACGGCTATCCCATCAAGACGTTTGGCGAAAGATCATTGAAAGCTGCACTGCGTGCTGCGTTGACCGGTGACAACTGGATTGACCGTCTTCCCTGGGTTTTGTTGGGTTTACGTACCGCAACCAAAGAGGACCTGAGCTCTTCCCCGGCTGAACTGGTTTTCGGTCAACCTGTGCGCGTCCCCGGTGAGTTTTTACCTGAGGTACCCTCACCACAGTTTGCTCCACCGTTGCTCCATTTTTCACCTCAGGAGGCCCCTTTTCGTGTCCCTGGCCCGGTACACCATTGTTTACCGCAGTCATTTGTCCCTAAGAGTCTGGAGTCCTCTAAATTTGTTTTTGTCAAACACAATGCACACAGGACACCACTACAGCCTTTGTATGATGGACCGTTTCGGGTTCTTCAACCAGGTCCAAAACATTTCCTTTTAGATTTAGGGGGTCGTACTGAGACTGTCTGTATCGATAGGCTTAAACCAGCTCATGTTATGTCAGATGATCAGGTTGTTACGGCCCAGGCTCCTCGCAGGGGCAGACCTCCATCCACATTGTTAACGGACTGCTGTCCCCCTGCCAGAGACTCTCAACGTCCATTGGAGCCCGAATCTTCTGCAGGCCCTCCTCGGAGCCCTCCGCTTCATCAGACTGGTTCTGCAGGGCCCAGGTTCAGCCGTTCTGGTCGTTTAATCAAACCTAAAATGCGGGACTAGTGATGGACCTTACTGGGTGTTCTGGGGGGGCGTGTGTGGTGGACCACTAGGGGGCTCTACTCACACCCAGTGGACCGAATGTGTTACAGGATGCTTTTATTGTGAAAGGTCCAGAGGACCGGATGTTGTGTTGGTATATAAGGCGGTGTTGGGTGGTTTTCCCGCCAGTTTAGTAGGAGTTGATTAAAAGTGAAGAACTATATCCCGTCTCCTGTGTCGTCTCTTCACCACCTCCTACAATGGATACACCTGATATACCGTATACAAATAAATACATGATCAAACTTACTTTACAGTATACAAACATATGCATACTTCTACACTTCTAAAATGTAAACAGTTTATACAATATATGATGTATTAAAGTAATTTCAAAAGGTAGTTAGGATATGATGCAAAATTCTAAAGATAAAATATTTGTTCCCATTTACACTATACATGACCTATGTGCCTCTGGAGACCTCAGATCATAAAACTTTTAACTCCTTTTGGCAGACTAGGCCCTGTTTACGCGGACACGGTGGGGGGAAACAGAGGTTTTGGGTACGTTAATTAGAGGAAAAGATCTGCGTTGACACGGACAAATTCTGTGTTTACATGCATCCGCAGGAATCCCCCCTGCCCTCATGAATCTACTGCTCACCTAATGCGCATGCGTGTTTCCTCAGTCGGCTTTCCTCTGGGGCTAAGTTCAACTAACAACAACTTAACAAGTTAAAGCTGAAATTTGGATAAGAGTCGACGGATTTGACGCCAAACGGGACCTGCTTCATCTAACAAGCTCCACACCAGACGCTAAGTGGACCAGAACCGCGTCAACATGTCGGACTTTAGTCCGTGATAATCAGCTGATTTACAGCAGGTAAATCAATGTTCTTAATAATGTTTGCCCGTGTTTACTTCGATCACACAACAACCAACTGAGTTTAAATTTTTATTTTTTTCCTGCGAGGTCGAGGAGCTGTCCTTCCTCCAAACGGACCGGTTCGGATGGGACCAGAATGAAAACACAGCAGAGTCCAGTTCTTTAACGTAGCTACAGTTTGGTTAACGTGTTTTTAATAGTGTTCAATTTAATTCTCAGTGTTTTTGTGACATACAGTTTGTGGTGTTGAATAAATAAATAAATAAAAAATAAACCCGGTGTCTTCATTTTCAACTTTAATAACACGCAACATGTTACGCATCATTTAAATGACGTAATGAGTCCAAATGGCTTCATTTAGCTCAGATAACTTTATATAACTCCCACACTAACATAAATACTGTTTATTATTGTTAAACTGTTATTATTTTAACACATTTAGTATGTTATAGTGCAGCGTGACACGTGAAATATCCGCCTGCCTCATTCAATAAACAGTGATATTAGAACTGGATCAGATCGGAGTCTCTTCCAACATAGATGTTGTTCACAACAGCTTCATTCAGGTGTAGATTAATTAAATATGAGACTCAAAATATACAGTATTCCATCAGTCGAGTTCAGAAAGCTGTGTGTCTCCGCCGCCATGTTGATGCCGGCTGTCCGCGCGTGCGTGCTGCGCGCATGTGCTTAAACAAAAGCTCAGCGGGAGATGTGTACGTTATCAACGCGGGGTCAGCAAAAAACCTCCACTCTGAGGCCCTGTTTACACGGACACTGTGTGGGGGAAACGGATGTTTTGGGTATGTTAATTAGGTGAAAAGTTTTGCGTTGACACGGTCGAATTCTGTGGATACGACTCTCTCCCCCTCCAACCCCCGTCCTCATGATTTCACTGTAGTTACCATGCTGGGCCATTAGATGGCGCTGTGATTTTTGGAACCTTCACTACTACGCATGC
>JBBPBX010002945.1:75531-86160 GCA_038048925.1 Garcialebias charrua
AAAATAAAACAAATTCATCAAAAAGAAAACATTGAATGAAAAGAGTGCAGAGAGAAGAAAAAAAATCTTATATCACCCCATTATTTAAAAGAATACATAAAATTACTTTAAACAAACAATCACTTAAATTAATCACTTTAATATTCACTTTAGAGCTAGGAATAAAAAAAAAACGTTTTGTGTCAGCAGAATATAACTTTGGAACTTATCCAACATTAATACAACTTACCTCAAGTTGCCTTTTTGGACATACATGCATATATGTGTACACATTGTACTTGTAAAGGATTTAGGGGGTCAGTATTAAACTGACACACTTTACCTTATTGATGCGACATAATCTTTAAAAGTTGACTCCGGCACAGCTCCGGTGTCCGGCAGAAATAGGATCTGTTCTAATTTTGACGGACTGCCGTCCGCTCGCCGCCGCCATGCGGAGCCAGTGTAAACGCTCTCATTGATTATAATGGGTGCGTATTTGCTGCGGAGGTCGGACCGGAGCGGGGCGGAGCCGGAACGCATGTAGTGTAAATTTGGCGTAACAGTGTACCTGTGCACGGATATTTTAGAGCAAAAAAAAGTCCTGCTGGATGGACAGCGTGTGCGCGGCGCACATCATGCTGCAGTTTAAATATAAAATTTAAGTGTTTAACTCCATTCCTGCATCATCCTGAGGCTTGACCAAGCTTCAAAGCAGCTCTGCTCCATGATGGACAGAGAGCAACAGCTACAGTACAGATGCACGTGACGTTCCAGCAGGTCCTCGGATGGATGGATGGATGATTGGATGGATGGATGGATAAAGCGTGGAACTCAGTCAGTAAATAATCCATCTGTCTGGGTTCAGGAAGGCAGGATGTTTGCTGGAGCTGACGTGCAGGAGGAAGAGGAGGGCAGTGCTCTGAGCGTTGCACCTGTTTGTACCTAATGGTATGTCATGTACCATTGGGCACTTTTAAGTGGGTATACTGAAATTCTTAAGTTTTTCTAGTGGGTATACTCCATATACCCGAGTATCACGTAGACTACACCACTGCCTGTTACCTACTCAGGAGTTGTCAGAACTCTTCACCAGTGACACAGAGGATGAAGAATTCAACGAGTTTGAATAAAAATAAATAAATAAATATATATTTTTTGGTGTTAATCTTGTTACATTTTAAAGAAATGAAGGTTGTTGCAGCATGCGCGCACACGTTTGGAAGACCCGACAAGCAACTATTTAAATTCAGCGGATTTGAACATTATATTCATTTATTAAAGAAAAGTTCAGCTCAGACACATTTTTGCTATAATTTTCAGCAAACAAATATATTTTTTAAGTGTTAATCTTATTAAATTTTGAAGGTTTTAGCAGCACG
This sequence comes from Garcialebias charrua, assembly GCA_038048925.1. Taxonomy (NCBI): domain Eukaryota; kingdom Metazoa; phylum Chordata; class Actinopteri; order Cyprinodontiformes; family Rivulidae; genus Garcialebias; species Garcialebias charrua. The sequence continues at coordinate 76,893 of JBBPBX010002945.1, forward strand.
CGCACACACACACATGCACGCGCACGTGAAGACCGGTCAAAGCAAACCTATTTAAATTCAGCTATTTGACAATTACGTTCATTTTTAAAATAAAAGTTCAGCTCAGACACACTTTTACTATAATGTCAGCAAACAAATATATTTTTATGGTGTTAAATTTTAAAGACATGCATAGTGCACACGCTTGACACAGCAAAACTATTTTTTTTAATCCAGCTGATTTGCAATATTATCTAGGAATATAGCAAAATTTTACTCACCAAAAATCCTGATTATTTGTACACAAAATCCATCCAGCTATTAAATGAACACAACAATATCTTTGCTTGTGCAGCTCGCTACAGATGCAATTTGCTAGCTCTGGCTTGTACACTCTGACTGTCCAATCCAAGCGTGTGAATATGCTGACGTTTCTGTATGACGTACAGAAAACGTAAGAGTAAGCTAGAAGGTGTAGTGGACCTACCCAGGGTCAAACTGAAGTGTTTTGAACTCTTCAGTTATGCTTTTCACTGACCCTTTCAGTAACCTGACATTTAACACAATTTATTTTATTAGTTTGAATCAAAGGACAGATTCACTCAAAAGAGACTATTTCTATCTTTAAAATTGTTCTGTACACAAACAAAAAAACTCCTGGTTATTTTAATAAAAAAATTTAGAATAACAACGGTACAGACAAACATTTTTGCTTATTTTAAATACAAAAGAATTTAAAATAACAAACAAAAGTACAGTTTTCACTCCAGATAACTGCAGCAACACTCAAACGGTTTTACTGAAACTGAAATACATTCTCTTGGAGCAGAATAAAAAAGGAATCACCTTCCATAGTAAGTGCTCACACCTGCAACATTTTTTTTTTCTCTTCCTTCTCTCTGACACAACATCTTTCACAGTTATCCTGTGCACATTTAAACTTTCCTGTTTATTTCAAATAGTGAAAAGTTTAGAGTAACGAATACAGAGCATCTTTTATTTTGATTTTCACAGAAAATCCAGATAAAGATGGCAGGCGCAGAGAGTGAGACCCCTGATACCACTGATACAGGGCAACCTCTGCCAACTGAAGGCTACGACCCGACCAAAGCAGATTGGATCGAACGTGCCTTATATTCGCTCACAGGGTCCATCACAAATTACCATGAAGAAACACAGTTGATGGAGGAAACAGATGTAGACAGAGCATTAAAAGTTGTAACAGCTGGAACCACAACGGGTGAAAAGAAAGCAGACAGAGACAAACGTTTGGCTAAATTAAGCCTTCTGTTAAAAGCCAAGCTAGACTTTGAAACTGCTGCATGCCAGGCTGTCTCTAAATCATGTTTAACAGCACAAATGGAGATTGCCACTTTACAGCAGGAGGTAGGGAGTTTAACACATTCGAGTATTGACGGCGCTGAACAAACGCGTAGTCTCTACGAAGAATGCACTGTTAAAAAGGGATTTTGAACAATCACAAGATGATTTGAAAAAATGTGTGGTAGAGAAGGATAAGTATTACCATCAGTACAAGTCGCTTCAGGCGGATTGTGGGGAGGCACGAGACGCACTAGACAAATGCACGGACACCCTGGAATCATTGTCACTACGGTACACAAGGCTGCAAGATGATTATACAAAATCACAAGAACAGCACATGATGTTACAACGTGAAAATGATGGGTTAAGAGTCCAGCTGAACAGTTGTAGAATAGAGCGTGCATCAGCAATGAACAAACTCTTTGAAGAGGAGAGAAAATGTTTGGATCTCATGAGTAAACACCTTGAAAATCCACCTCCTCCGCCACCCCCTCCCATACCTGATGCCCCACTCCCTCCTCCGCTGCCCCCGCCCATGCCCGATGACCCACTCCCTCCGCTACCACCCCCACCTCAACAGACATTTGCTGGGATAACCCAATGGCAGGTACCTACGTACCCCATGTCAACAGGTGTACCTGGTGCGCAGATGGGTGGGTATATCACTATCAAAGGTTCTCAATTCGCTGTCCCAATAGAACAACTCCATAAAATTTCCCAGTTCGTTCAACGTTTTGAGCCAGGGAAATATGGTTCAACTGAAACCAATACATATCTGAAAGACATTGAGTTTAAACTGGCATGCTATCCGAACGCTACGGTCGACGATAGAGTTGGTTTAATCAAACTCATCTCAAGCAGAAAAGTGCAACACTTCATTGCACGTCAAGCAGTTGCCATTTTGAAGGATTACAAACTTTTCTGCGAAACTCTACTGCAAGAATATGCTCCTCGAATGGGAGACGTTGGCTACCAGGCCGCATTGAAAATCACTCAGGGTCAGAATGAACATCCGATTCCATATTATGACAGACTTTTCGAGGCCTTTTTTGGTGACAGAAATGAGCCAGGTATGGAGGATGAGCGTGATTTTAAGTTTCTTTTTATGAACAATCTACATTCAGAGATTGGTTCATCGGCCAACCTCATGGCCAACTACCACAGACAACATCCCAGGGAAAGTTCTGAAGGAATGTGTGGACCAGCTCTGTGAGGTGCTGGCTGACATCTTCACCACCTCACTTTCACTGGAGTCAGTTCCCACCTGCCTGAAGACCGCCACCATCATCCCAGTTCCAAAGAGCTCCACAGTGACTGGTCTGAATGACTATAGACCGGTGGCCCTCACCCCGATAGTCGCTAAATGTTTTGAGAAACTGGTCATGTCCCACATCAAGACAACCGTCAACATCAACGAGGACCCTCATCAATATGCATACCGCGAGAACCGATCAACAGAGGACGCCATCTCCTCTTTGGTCCACACTGCTCTCACTCACCTGGATCAGAAGGACTCATACGTGCGCATGCTCTTTGTGGACTTCACATCTGCCTTCAACACCATGATCCCCCAAACTCTGATAGACAAACTATCCACACTTGGACTAAGCCCCTCCATTTGTAACTGGGTACTAGACTTCTTAACAAACAGACCACAGTCCGTGAAGATCCACAACTTCTCCTCCTCCACCATAACCCTCAGCACTGGCTCTCCCCAAGGATGTGTGCTGAGCCCTCTTCTGTTCACTCTGCTCACATATGATTGTACAGCCACACATCCAGGCTGTCATATTGTTAAGTTTGCAGATGATACAGCGGTGGTGGGATGCATCACAAACAATGATGAGTCCAGCTACAGACAGGAGGTGGAACACCTGGAGAGCTGGTGCAAAGAGAATAATCTTCACATGAATGTGAAGAAGACAAAGGAGATGATTGTGGACTTCAGAAGGAACAAACACACCCATGCCCCACTGAACATAGGTGGATCTGCGGTGGAAGTGGTCTCCAGCTACAAATACTTGGGTGTACACTTGAATGATAACCTCAGCTGGAGCAACAACACCACCAGCCTGATCAAGAAAGGTCATCAGAGACTCTACTTCCTCAGACGGCTGAGACGAGCTGGTCTGAGCAGCCCAGTTCTCACCTCCTTCTACAGGTGTGCAGTGGAGAGCATCCTGTGCTCCAGCATCAATGTGTGGCATGGAGGCTGCACAGTTGCAGAGAGGAAAGCTCTACAGAGAGTGGTGAAGGCTGCACAGAAGTCTGTTGGAGTCAGTCTCCCCACCATCACAGACATTTACACCTCCAGATGCAGGAAAAGAGCCACCTGCATCATGAAAGACCTCACTCACCCAGCACACTCACTCTTTGCCCCACTCCCCTCAGGACGGAGGTTGAGGAGCATCAAATGTAGAACCACTAGACTGAGGAACAGCTTCTACCCTGAGGCTGTTAGACTCATGAATAAATAAATAATGAGAATAAACACTGCAAAATATCACATCATGCTGATGCTGATCTGTTTTCTTGTTGCTGTGTTCATCTGTGACCATCTGCTCATACAGACTCATGTTCGTGCTGCTGTTTATAATGATGTTTTTCCACTACATTAGGGCTTAGTGTATTACTAGTTGATGTTTCTCTTAGTTAATTCTAGATGTTATTACTGTTTTTCTCTTGCATTTGTTGTTGGATGTAACTGGGACCCCGTGTACATAATCTCGTTTTCATCACATGTACCACATGCGGTGCAAATGACAATAAAGACTCTCTGACTCTGAAAGAAAAAACCATGCGTGAATTAAAGGAGTGCGCTATACGTGTTTTTGAAACATACAAGCGACACAAGAAACCCGTAGAAGTGTATCCAGGTGAAAAGGTCAGATACCAACCGTTAGAACTTGAAGGAGCAAGAGCGCCAGCTCACTCTTTTAAGGAAGGCGAGAAAAAACAAAATTTCCAACCTAACAATCCGTAAAATGAAGGTGTCCGCTGGAACAAAGACCAAAAGGGGTCCAGAGACCCAAAGTGGTGCAGGCCGCATCAAGAGGATAAACCCCATCATCAAAAAGGGGGGGCATTCCAAAAGAAAAAGAAATATGGGTCCCAAGGAGACTCATATGAAAGAGGGTGGTCCCAGAGGGGACCCCCGAGCAATGCGCCAGCTCCTGCACCTCAGACTGAACAGTCCGGGGCGAGGAAAAACCCACAGAAGTTCCAGAAAAAAGGCCCTAAACCTCTGTCCTCAGAAGAGATGGAGAACATACGTCGGTTGTTAGAAAGTTTGAAAAAAACAAACAAGGAAAACAAACCTGGAGTAATGTGTAGCACTATCATTGATAGTAACTCAGAGCACACAAATAACAACAATGCCACAATTGCTGACAGTCACCAAGATACTGATGGTGAGGATGCTGACAATCAGGATACAGACAGTCAACAAGACGTTGACTGTAACCATGACATCATTGTTACAGAGTCCGAGAGCCCCTCGTCAGAAAAAGGGGGGGAAAGCTCACTCACCAAAGACAATGATTCGTCACAGACCGAACACTCAGTCCCATGTGTGACTGCACTACCAGTACTGATAAATGAAAATGACACAGACAATGGTAGACGTAACAAATGTAGAAAAACACCTGATAGGTTCCTATGTAACATTATCAGGAAGGGGCCCGCTAAGAAAGCTTACCTGTCAATCACATTGGAAGGGGTCCTCACAGAAGAGGCCCTCTTGGACGGTGGGGCCGACATAACCATTATGTCACCCACACTGTTGGAGGAGCTACGGATAGCCGCTAACGGTGTTGACAAGGAAATACCCCTCAAAGAATGTGCTATAGTATTGCAGAGACTCTCAGAGACGAGAACAACCCTAACAGCTATAGCCATGGTTCACATACAGATTGGTGAAACAACGGTATACCACTGGTACACGTGTCCACCGTTGACTCATTCTCATTTTTGGTTGGCCAAGACTTTATAAACCGCTTCGACGCGATTATAGATTATGGCGATCAGACAATGTGGAACAGAGTGAGCCATCCACTGCCGATCAATATGCCTACACAAGGTGACACTGGCTGTCTAACAGCAGGTACCGCAGAAGGCACAAGGGAATCCTCAACCGAGAGCACAATCCCGGTAAGTGAATCTTCAACAACAGGTGAGGCAGAAGAGAGCCCCCTCTGCGAGCTGAAACAGTTGGCACTCACTGAACACTACATACCACAGGTAGTCAAAGGTGTTGAGATCCAAGTATCCCACACCGATGATGCTGTTCTGTCCCCTTGGACGGAGAAATCAGCGATCAGCCAAGCTTTCTATGGAACCTTGGTTAAAAAACAGTTGGGTCTAGGAATGAACAAAAAAGCTTTCCGCTTTTCGTTAGACCCCAACGATAAACAGGTAATGACCGCAAAAGGGATCATTGACCTGAAACTAATCTGGAACCAACGAGAACTGGATCACCCGTTCCTCGTGGTCCCGAACTTACCACATGCAACCTACATAGGCTCCGACATTTTGGTAAGATTAGGTGTCCGAGTGGACATCAACAACAATGTACTGTGGTCACTAGACACAGCCACGAAGGACTCTCCTGTGCTAACCACAGAGAACCTTAAGGCTACACGACCATACCAGAGGTCTGCCAGGTTGCTAACAGCCATAACACTATGGTACCACCTCAGGTTATGAACAAGCCAGTGATGATTCACATCATGAAAGGACAAGCTATTAGCAAAAAACAGGCATACTTTCAACCATCTCCTATGTTTTTCAACTTAGGACTGTCCATGGAGGCCACATGCCAAGTGACCCTCGACTGCAGAACCACGACTGTTGCTGTGTGCAACACAAGCACAGAAGAGGTACTGATCCCAAAAAACACACAGCTAGGATGGTTGATCTCTACTGATTTTCATGATTTTGAGCTAAGCATTCCATTTCTGGGAGGACTCCCAGAAAACTTGATCCCAAATCAACACACGGGGCAAGTCTTGTTCACGAAACCAACACAGGCCATAGCTCTTTTCTCCCCCACTGAGTCCGACCAGGACACTGTCCGCAGGTTCGGTTTCAACAAAGGAGACAGTCTATGCCCTCAAACTTACAGTGCACTACCTGTTGACAGGTTTTACGACACTGAAGGGGACTCACTGGAGCTCCCCAAAGAACAAGAACCCCTCTCAATTGCTTCACAGATTGACCAGGTGGTCGCCCAAGCCGACGCCCTGAAAACTGATGAAGAAAGGGACAAACTTCGCAAAGTTCTTCTAAAATATGAGAAATCATTCTCAACTGACTCGATGGATTGTGGGTTGACCACGCTCCACACAGTGAGCATCCCAACCCCGCCTAATGCTCCCCCTGCATTTGTCAGACAATACAAGATTCCTCTGGCAGCACATCAACCTATCAGAGAAATCATTAATGACCTGTTAGAAAAAGGTATCATCCGATACTGTAACAGCACTTACTCTGCGCCTTTATGGCCGGTGTTAAAACCAAATGGTAAGTGGAGACTCACTATAGACTACAGAAAGCTAAACAAACAAGTTCCCTTATCCAGATGGCCTATGACGCAGCTCCAACAGGAATTGCCCAAGGTCACCAATGGTAAGTACTTTTCGACCCTCGACGTCGCCTCTGGTTTTTGGACCATCCCTGTGCGCGACGAGGACCAATATAAACTAGCTTTCACTTTTGGTGGCCGTCAATACACCTTTAACAGGTGTCCCTTTGGCTACGCTAACTCACCTGCTGAGTTCAACATCTTCTTGAACAGAGCATGTCCAGACGCCCACGAGCGTGGGACACTGATTTACGTGGACGATGTCCTTTTGAGGCAGCCAACACTGGACTCACATTTGGCTGAGATCGACCACGTTCTGAATCAACTAACAACTGCTGGTGCTAAGATATCACTGTCAAAATGCCAATGGTGCAGAACCAAGGTGGACTACGTTGGCCTACTTGTAGGTCCAGACGGAGTACAACCACAGCTGACTCGCACCCAAGGCCTCGACAATCTCAAAGTCCCCACCAATCTCAAAGAACTACAAAGTTTTCTGGGCGTGTGTAACTACTCGAACCAATTCATAGAAAACTATGCGGACCTTGCGAAACCACTGACTGAACTCCTAAGGAAAGACGTTCCATTTGTCTGGACTGACAAGCAACAGCAGGCAATGGACGCTCTTATAAACAGGATCAAGTCAGCCCCATGTTTAGTCTACCCAGACTACAACAAAGAGTTTTACTTGGAAGTGGGCTTCTCAGCTCATTGCATAAGTGCAGGTCTGTACCAAATACACGACAGAGACAAACGTGTAGTAGCCTACGCCAGCAAAACGATGGCAGGCCCCGAGTTGAGATTCTCAGACTGTGAGAAAGCTTTACTGACCACAGTGTGGGCAGTTAAACATTTCTCCAGCTACATTGGTGGACAGAAAATCATTGTGGAAACACAACACCAGCCAGTGACTTTTCTTAACAGTGAACGCATCAGAGATGGTGTGGTAACAAACTCACGTGTTGCAACATGGCTCATGGCGCTTCAAAGTTTTAACCTAGACATACGTTATGGTCAATACAAACTGTTTACCTCTGAAATGCCTCAGAACGCCACTTTGACTGTTTGCCTCATTACAGTAGTTAGAAGGTATCCCTCCGCCTGTTGCAGCATAGATCCGGTCTTCCGTTGCTAGGTAACGCTGGAGTCAAAGGATGCGGAGCTACGAGGGATCGTCAGACCCCTGTCCTGATGGCTGTTGCCGTGGTGACGGTGGTGAAGATAATGACAGTTAATGAGATATTAACCAGTGTGAGGAAGAAGCAATGAGCGAGTTGGACTTCAAAGGATCTGACTCCCTGATCGATCAAGGAGCAGCACGATCCGGCCTGTTTGGATCTGACGAGCAAATACAACTCCCTCCAACTGGTCTCCTCCCATGTCTCCCTCCAAGTCCTCGCACACTAATCATCCCCGAGGTTCAAAGACGAAGCTTCTTGTTTCTACCTGGCCCAGAGCTGCTTCATGAAACCCAGGAGAGAACACGAGATGTACACATGACTTTAAAGTGCTCGACTGTTTCTCTCATTTCTTTTTTCCTCCATTTGGCCATCGAGTCTTTCTTCTTCTGTGGTGGATATTTGTAGCAACACAGGCCTGAAAGTGAGCTGGGATCTGAACCGACGACCTGCAGCTCTACGAGACAAACACATCCAGGCGTCGCTGTTATCGGAACTTCACCTGACTATCTAAAGGACATTCTTGTTCCATATTCATCCACCTGGTCTCTACGATCACAGAATAGTAATCTCCTTCACATTCCACGAACCAAGTTAAGGACCATGGGAGACCGGGCATTCTGTGTGGTTGCCCCCCGCCTGTGGAACTCCCTCCCTGACTACCTGAGAGCTCCACAGTCACTGGTAGACTTCAAAAACGGCTTAAAGGTCCACCGACATGATTTTTTTACTATTCATGAAATTGCTCAAAATATATATATATATATATATTGTCATTTGAATGTGTTCCTTTGTGCAGGCGGGGTGATGAATCACTTTGGTTTTGCTTTGGGGGTGATTTTGAGCTTCGGGCCGTGTTTGGTCATGGAAGGTCTGATTGCACCCGAGCGCGCCATCTGTGATGTCACACCGGGCAGAGCTCTGGGCTTGTCACAGTGCGCAGCGGTATGAGCAGCTCGACATGAAGGTAAGTCTGATACAGCATCAGACCTAAATTAGATCCTGTTGTTTCTTGTTCCATCACCCAAACTATTTTCTGCTTCCCAAACTGAAGACAAATAGCTCAAATCTTCACATAGATTGATAAATTTGTCGGGTTTTAAATGGTCCGCTATTAAAGAGACCAGAGCCCTCTGCCCAGTGTTACGTCACAGATGGTGCGTTCGTGTGTAATTGGATTTCCCATGATTAAACACGGCTTGAAGTT
>JBBPBX010002946.1:0-12506 GCA_038048925.1 Garcialebias charrua
CTGACGTCATTGGCTCCATCCCCAATGGCAAGAGTGACAGCCTGTTTGTATTTCTTGACCAGCTGGACCACCTGGGCTTTCTGCAGCGGAGTGACCCTGCAGCAAATCACAGTCTGACACATGCACGCAGTTCTCAGCAGCTCCAGCTCCAAGTCCTTCTCCAGCGCAAAGGCCTGAAGAGAAATGTATTTAAATAGATTTTACACAAATGTACACAAACATATAGACATCAAGTAATTGTAATGCATCCCCAACTGATCAACATGTACATAAAATAAGTATGGAAACCAGTAAAATTAACAATTTCCAATCATTTAGTCATTCTTATTTGATTTTTGTTGTGATCCAGTTTGATAAAACACTTGTTTTGTGTGATGTTTGTATCATCACAGAACTGATACACAAAGTTATGGGCTACAGTAAATCCACTAAAAGCAAATTGTTTTGAAATCTTATTTTATTTTATAACTTTGACGTCAATTGTCAAATTGTCAGCAGTACTGACCACATTAGACAGAATAAAATATTAAATATTTGCTTTTTCAGCTTTTGAATCCAACACAAGGCTAATATCTTTGTTCTTTGATTTAGCCAAAATTCAGAGTGATGCGTCTCACCAAACTGTGTCCGTTGATAACCAGACCGTAGTCTCCGTCCACGTCCTCGTCCTGCACCGTCTTTGTCTTCTGGAGCCAGAACAATCCTGCTCGAGCTTCCATCACCGACGGCTCCTCTGCTGCTTCTGGACACATTTTCCTTCTCGCATTTCTGAACAGAACAGGAGTTTCCTTTCAGTCAGTTCACTGCGGTGCAACATATTATATGGGAATTGCGCCCTCGCGTGGTTCACCTGAAGCATTACAATCATGCTTTTTAAGGCAAGTGAGACTTCAGCGTCACCAGGGGCTCCGCCCCTCTGGTATAAAGGAAGTTGCATGTCTCACGTCCGCCATCTATTTGCACTTCACCTCGCTTCACCTTGAGCATCGCGGACCTCATACTGGCTGAACGCCCGACTGGAGGTGAGCCTGCTCCCTACCCAGGGCGCCACTACGATAAATTTCATCCGTGGAGCTCTGTTTAGCCCTGCTGCTAACTGAGCGCTCCTCACGCTTAGCGCTGCTAAAGTGAACATCGCTGTTTCGGGTCTGTTAGTGTTGCTAACTGGCTAGCTCCCCACGGTTAGCTCGGCTAACTGGGGGCTCCCACAAACAGTGCAAGGACGATGTTGAACTTGGTTAGCGCTGCTAACGAGCGGACAACGAAGGTCTTCATTTGTCACTAAAACACTTTTACAGGAAGGGCCTGATCTCCCGTCAACATGTTTTGATAAGATCAGAAAACATGTGCACGATTGCGCACGTCAACAGAGAAGGTAGCACTCACTCCCCACCCCTCCGGCTGTTGACCCAGAAACTGCTGACATGGTGCAGTTCACGTGTGCTGTCACTCAGAGTGACACACCTGCCGGGGGAACTGAACTACGGGGCAGATGCTCTCTCAAGAGGCGCGCCCCTCCCACGGAGTGGCGTCTGCACCAGTGTTGTTTTTGACAGCCATTTTGATATCAGTTTTAGTCATAGTCTTTTAGACTAAAATACTTCTTAGTTTTAGTCTGTTTTAGTCATTTCTATATTTAATGGTTTTAGTTCAGTTTAAATCGACAAAAACTTAAAAAATTTAAGTCTAGTTTTAGTCTTTAAAAAAAAAAGAAAACATATTAGTCAGCTAAAAAAAGTTAATTTTGGGTTTAGTTCCTCTTTAAAGTATGTTGAACAAACAGGCAACACATAGGCAACATACAAAATGAAGGTAAAAAACAGAATATAGACATAAAAACGTCGCAGATAATAAATATAACGACCAACCTGTGTTGGTAAATGGCTGTTTGAACCATCTTTCTATACATACATTGTTCAAAGATTAGAGGAAATTTGACTTCCATCTAATTTCTGTGCAAAACGTTAGGTCTGAAATTGTTAAGTGTTTTTGAAATGTTATAAATAAACACTATAGATAACCAATTAAAACATAACACACTGCTGCCTGCATCGCTTCACACGTCCTCCACAGAACGACAGAAATATCTGCACTTAGTGAAAAAAGAGAGCCCCCCATTTAAATGAGATTGGGTCACGTCAAAGAGGATTACATCTGTGGGTGGATCAGGCCTCAGTGGACAGCATTTGCCACAATATTATTTTCACTTTTGCAGGCATGACAGCCGATAAAAAAAGTTCAAGTCCACAATATTTGGGTTGTCAAGGCCAAAAAGAAAATGACACTGGGTAAAAAAAATAATGAATAAATGAAAAAGAAGGAAATTGTATCTGTATTATAGTTCAGAAAGTCTATTTTTTTTATTTTTTGCTCGTTATTCTATTGCACAATTCATAATCCAAATCAAAATAATAATAAATGGAGCACTGAGTTTGTCACTGAAGATTATAGAATTTATCTGACAATACTTTATGCAGTTATTATAAATCAAGTCAGCTGTTTTGTCGACCAGTCATCATCTCGAAGGGAGAGGTAGTTTTTATTTTAATCACGATGGTTACTGAACAACACGATAAAAATCCACTTTTTGGATGAGTTTTGTACCTGGATGTGACAAACGCTGAAATAACTTCATTTATTTACTCTCTGAAGAAAAAGAACGGCTTTTTCTCCGGTGAGTGTGCTTGTGAGTCACGGCTGAGTTCTTAACTCAAGTAGTCATGGGAGTTGTAGTTCTTTCCCTCTGACCTATCACAGTGTCTCTACACAGCCCCGACAACCAATCACAATACATAAACAAACGCCACGGCCATTTTGAACAGAAAGTAGCTATCAGTTAGCAAAAGTTTCCGGACTTTTCAACACATAAAAACGCTTATAAACAGAGCAGTAAAATTCTGAAATATAGCAAATCACATTCTACAGTTACACTAAGATCAACGCTCAGCAACACAGCGATTCAACTGTCGAAAACAACGACGGACTCTCTCGGAACCGTCTCGAACCGTTCGGTCCACAGCAGATCCTGGACACACCAAACCACTGAGCAGAAAAAGTTTCTGACAGCATATGCTTGTTTACCCGCTTCAAATGCAATAACTACACAACAGCACTTCCTCGCAGTTGTTATAAATGAGCTTATTAGGCAAAAAGTTGACGCGGAGGTCAAACGTGAATGCGCTATTCTGTGACAAGTCAGCAGCAGTGAGTCCAAACAAACAGAACCAGAACCTGACCCACACACACAGCAGCGACAATTCTATAACCCAAACAGCTTCAAACAAGGACAGGATTTATAAAAAAAAATACATACATTCGGTTCTTCTCTTCTCACAGTTGGGTTAAATACAAAATAAGTCCATAAATCTTTTCTGGGCTGGCGGCCGGCCGGCCACCGACCGAGCCCCTTCGTGCAACATGCTGCTGCAGGATCTTCCATGGTCCAGTTTGAAAAGGAAGTCACAGGTGAGCGGCGCGCAGCGCGTGGCCATGCTGCATCAACACCGCGGTGGTGGGCGTGACCAAACAGCTGACTTTCCGACACAGAATATAATTATGGGCACTTGGGCAGAAATATAAATTATTGATTGAACGAAACATTTTCGTTCAGTCTCGTCTCGTCTAACGAAAACTCACACACATTTCGTCACGTTTTAATCATTAAAGAGCAATGATTATTTAGTTACCGTTTCATTATTGTCATGAAAAAAGGGGGCGTTAACGAAAAATTTACGTCAGCGTTACGTCAACGAAATCTGCAACTCTTCAGTGCTCACTCGAAGCAATTTGGAAATGGATTTAATTTCGTGGGCTGTCTCCTCTATCGATAAATTTTTTTTCCACGAAGCGCTCCGGACCAGGAGAACTGGCGTGCCCACTGACGTGGAAGTTCTGTGGATAATTGGAATTATGGTAGCAGGTGCTCTGCTTTTTGGCTTAAGCTGAGGTTTCTGCTACTGGAAGCTGAGGAAGACTACCGCGGCGATCAACGCGCTGGCGAAACTTCCTGCTCAACAAGATTCTTTGATCCGGGCTGTGACCTCAATGAACCAGCTGTTGTTCGAGCTGAATCGCACGATGGGAACAGTGGTGGACAGCCGCGGACCTGCAGTGCGTTTTGGGACTCGTTTACAGCCGACCGGGCTACATCAGGGGGCAGACGGGGACCTGTAGCTCGGATTGAATGAAACCTCACATGATTCGGCGATTTGGACCCAGACGGCACCTGGACTTCAAGGCTGCAGTCAGAGTACACTGTAGCCTGCCCTGAAAAATAAATAAAGCAACTAATCTAATCGGGACTCAAGCAACCTTGAAAAAAGGCTGACTGCAAAACTTCTCCTGGAGTCTGAAGCTGTTGGAAAACTGTGCCCCCCCCCCCCCAGAGGTCTCTGTAGTGTTTTTTGTTTATCATAGAATGTCCTAAGACAAAATGTGATAGATTCTTTTTTGAATACCAATGATTATCCGACTGTATATTCCTTTTTTTCCATATCTGATTGTTGGCGACGCGATTTAATTATTGCTGCGGCTTTCCGTGCGTACGTCCCTCTTAGGATGGTGCGCGCGCCAATTGCAATGTTTTGTACATCGGTGCAAATATGCCAATACATAGTTCCCAGACACGCCCCCAACCGGTTTCCGCACCACATCTAAAGGCAGAGAAGGCAAAGATGGCGAACAGCCAGAGCAAATTATACGGACAAAAACACGAGCTACCACAGCTTCACCAAGGAACAAGAGCAAACTGGCAGTGGTCGAGTTAAATGAGTTTGAGAAAGAAATCATGGCAGACGAATCAGACAACTTGTCACAAAGTAGTTACTCCGATATCATTAATTATTTAATTACTACAAAGAGCGCACACCGGCTTCACAGCACACCGGCTTCACAGCGCAGAGATTCACAGCTTTAAATCCAAAAAAGATGTGTAAACTGTCTCAATCAGATCTAACCAGCTAAAAAAAGGTTGAACTAAAATAACACACAGCCAGCACAAACAGTCCAAGCTGAACACGGACCAGAACCAGCACTTTTGAGTGTTACCGTGTTGGAGGTTAGCATAGAGTTAGCACTGGAGCGGAGGGTCCGTCGAGCTCAGACACGAACAACCAGAGCAAATTATACGGACAAAAACACGAGCTACCACAGCTTCACCAAGGAACAAGAGAAAATGGCAGTGGTCGGAGTTAAATGAGTTTGAGAAAGAAATCATGGCAGACGAATCGGACAACTAGTCACAAGTTACTCTGATATCATTAATTATTTAATTACTACAAGGAGCGCACACCGGCTTCACAGCTTTAAATCCAAAAAAGATGTGTAAACTGTCTCAATCATATCTAACCAGCTAAATAAAGGTTTAACTAAAATAACACACAGCCAGCACAAACAGTCCAAGCTGAACACGGACCAGAACCAGCACTTTTGAGTGTTACCGTGTTGGAAGTTAGCATGTTGTTAGCACTGGAGCCGAGGGTCCGTCGAGCTCAGGTCAGACGGCGTGGAACCGTCGCGGTTGCGGGGGCACGTCCCATGGGACCGACGCGTCGCCCGCACGACTTGGCTCCCGTCCTCCTTCTCCCACTGGGGCGGTCTCCCCCGCCGGTCCCGGTAGACCGGCTGGACCGTGAGGAGGCCATTGTTGCGTTAGCGAGATGCTAAGCTAACCACAGCATGCAAGACGGTATTGCTAATGAAAAAAAAAAAAAACAGCTCTAACACACAGACAGTTGTACTCTAACATTGTTTCACAAAATGATTTATGTAGAATATTTTGTTTACCGGCCAAAAGCAGATGTCTTCAGAGCAGATCCAAGCAGAGTTG
This sequence comes from Garcialebias charrua, assembly GCA_038048925.1. Lineage (NCBI taxonomy): Eukaryota > Metazoa > Chordata > Actinopteri > Cyprinodontiformes > Rivulidae > Garcialebias > Garcialebias charrua. The sequence goes on from JBBPBX010002946.1 coordinate 5,828, forward strand.
GGGCTGCAGGCTGCTCAGCTGTGAGCTTCTACGATGAGATAAATCCTTCATGTTTACTTTTTTTTTGATTGAGTGAAACCTGCGCGTTGCCCAAACGTCTACCCGACTGGAACACCCACTGACACAACACGAAGTAACCATTGCAATTAATTAGAAATTAACAAAAAAAACAAAAAAAACGTGAAAAATGAACATCCATAGACTGCGCTGTCAGCCTCATGTCGAGAGGCAGCGCGCCGCCTTTCGAAATGAGGGTCCACCCGGAAGTAACACAGATGTGACTTCACATGGGAACTATGTATAAAGATATATTCTATTCTATTTTCATAGTTATTCAGCTCTTGGTCAAAAATTGAAACAAAGAAACATTTTCTGTTGTTTTTATTTTTAACACATTCATTCAACCTTTATACAGGTTAGTCCCATTGAGCCTCAGGGACTAATTTACAAGAAAGACCTGAAAACATACACATAAAACATACCTGTTAGTTTTATCCAACCTTTTATTTCACACGTAATTTGTAAGACACTTTACTATTCAAATTGGATGAAAAAAATGGTAATATGACAAACCTTTTGTAAAACCTTACAAGAAATTAAAGTGCCAGTTGCAAAAATACATATCCTATTTAGAAATGGTTTGAGTTTTTGTTTCTGTAGATCTATCTATAAGACGAAACCAAAATTTTATATTTAATATTTGGTTTTCTTTTTCCATTTGTAGCCAACCTGCACTAAACCGTTACCCCAAAACTGTGACTTATGTTATTACACCTCTAAGGAATACTCTCAGAACTGAACTCTGTAGTATGTGTGAACGCAAGCAGCGAACCACTCTAATCAACACTCCTCATTCCTTTATGCCACCCTATCATGTGTAAACTCACACCGTCACAGTCCTGATCCACCTCTGTTTGACATTTTTGAATTACCAAAAGGCTAGGAGTTGGTTTCAAGGTGCCAGAGTTATTCCATGCCCATCAGATGCAAGCAGTGTGTAAACATGACTTCCAACAGGCAGTTGTTGTTCTTATCTGGAGTCCATCGTTCTATGGTGAGAAGAATTACACAGAAACACTCAAGGTATTCGATTCACTCCTAGGTCAGACCATGCAGTGCTCAAAAGAACTGGATAAAGAAAAGAACAGAGCTATACGTCAGACTCTGTTAACATCAGTTTAAATGTTAAATGACCACTTAGATTTGCTGAGCAGCAACTGAACAAACCACAAGACTGCTGAAACAGGCTCTTTTGGACAGATGAAACCAAAGTAGAAATGTTTGGCCATGATCTACAGAGACATGTTTGGTGTTAAACAAACCCAACATTCCAGTACAAACTCTAATTTGTTGCTACAAGCTGGTAAGTGATTAAAGTAATTTTTCCCTATAAAAACTAAATGCTTGTGCTACTTTGTTTGGTTGTTTTTCAGTTGTAATCACATGGTTTGCAGTATTATTGTTAATCTGAGGTTCTCTTTAATTACTTTAAACATCAGCGATTACATCTTTTTTTTAAACTGTTGAGTTAAGAGAGAATATTGACATTTTTTTGTCATGATCTGTAAATGTTTAATAAACAGTCATAGTCAGTGTTTCCTCAAGGTCACTTGCCTTGGCAAGGTGCTCATCTCTTCGAGGGGCTTTGTTGATGGGGGTGGGACATGTCTGTGTTGCGCGCTAGCCTAGTGCAACGTTGGTGCCGGCAGTTGTCCACCAGGGGTGGGGAAGATGCGAGAGAGAAGCAGAGAGCTAAGTCTTTAGCATCTTGGCTAATGCATCTGTATTTCGTGCCACATTGACCGGGGTGAGGGTGAATTTCGTTAGGCAGGGCGCCTGGTTCTGTTGACAGGGTGAAGTGCCCTCTTTGAATAATGGTAGGGTAAACACTGACTGTAGTACACCACTGTCCACACTTCTATTCAGTTACTGTCTTTTTAAGAATGTGCTGTTGCTTTTTAACATAATCTATATGAAAATATATTTTTAGACATTGATGTTCTATCAATGTTATTAATTCAATCCATCATTCATCTTCCGCTTATCCGGGCATCAGGTCTTGGGGGCAACGGCTTGAGCAGGGAGACCCAGCATCTCTTTCCACAGCCACCACTTCCAGCTCTTCTGGGAGGACTCCAAAGTGTTCTCAGCCCAACCAAGAGACATGGTCTCTCCAGTGTGTCCTGGGTCTTCCCTTAGGTCTCCTCCCAGTTGGACATGCCTAGAACCCCTCCTTAAGGAGGCACCTGGGGGGCATCCTTACCTTACCTTACCTTACAGATACCAGAACCACCTCAACTGGCTCCCCTCGATGTGGATGAGTAGCATCTCTACTCTGAGTCTCTCCCGGATAACTGAACTTCTCATTATATTTCTAAGGGAAAGTCCAGTTACCCTCCATTGAAAACTCTTTTGTTTTCTTGTATCCATAGTTTTGTTGTTTCAGTCACTACCAAGAGTTTGTGACCATAGGTTAGGGCTGGATCATAGACTGACAAATAGACTGAGAGCTTCATCTTACAGCTAAGCTCCCTCTTCACCACAACGGACCCGCACAGAGTCCACAATACTACAGTTGCTGCAACAACTGTCTGTCGATCTCGTGCTCCATTCAGAGATCCAGATACAGTACATGTACCTAAATGCATCCTCTTGGGACTTCACCTCACTTCCACCCTTTTCCCTCTTGAGGACCATAGCCTCAGATTTGGAAGTGTTAAATGCAACACATTGTTCTGATTTTTCCGGTGGTCTTTTGTCCTACTCTTCATACTCTTTCATTTAGTGGTTGTCTTCTCTGAGTGTTTTTTTTTTTTTGGTTTTGTGAAGTAGGTGAAGGGATGACTAATATCTGAGAGCTCAGCACCTCCTGCTTGGATAATGCTCTTTAATTGTGGCTGAATTCTGCTCATGCTTCACGGGGGTGAAGGGTGTAGCAGACCTTTGAGATGTGCCAGAAACATCTCAGGAAGTTATTATTCAACAGAAAAGGGCTTTGTGGCTTGTTCAAATGGAACATGTGACGAGTTGTCTTGGAAATGAGGTTTGTGGGGATTATTTAAATTTTATGAAAACTGCACCAGTGCCCACTCATCTAGTCATATACTGTATTTCTCTTGTCATCGAAATTTTAAAAGGTGGACTTTTACATTATTGTCCTAAAAAACGTTGAATTTGATTGTGTTGTTAGAAAGTATTTATTTTTATACTCGGTGGTCTTTAATTAAAAAATTCCATTCAGATTTATAAAGTATTTCAAGCTTATGTGTTACTGTTGCTTTCTGTTTTAATGACTTAATGCTGATCCAAGCTTTTTATGACAGAATTGTGTAATTAATTTACGTACTTGTGAACCTTATTGTACTTACACATATCTCATTGTAGGATTTTGTGACTACTTTTGAGACTGATTTATCTTCATACAGGAGTTTCCAGTTTTTTTTAACCAGACTTGAGTCTTGGTAACCTCTTGGTTGATCCTGACCATTTCCTTTTCCACTCCTTTGAAAAGTAGTAACACCAGAATAACTTCTACGTTCATACAGTTGTTTAAACTGATATTCTTGGAACCTAAAGATGCTAAAAATGGCTCAGAAAGACTAACCCAACATGTTTTTTAGTTTCACTGAGTTACAGGAAGCCCTCGAGTTACGTCAGGGATTGGGACCTACGGGTGTGACTTAGGTCGATGTTGTCGTACCTCGCGGACCAAAAACACCTGCCTGTCGTAGGTCCGCATTTCTGACATAGGTCGCGGCTATACCGCTAACGGAGCATTGCACACATATTTAATGGCATGAGACTGAACAAGCAGACATACTAGGTCATAAACATGCACAGAACTGTACAGTAAATGAATACTGTACAATAAATAAAAAATATAATGTCTTACTTTGAGCTGGTCAAAGCCTGCCTTCGTCTTTTAGCATCAGCTCGCACCCGTCCGAGCTCCCCCAGCTTCCTTACGCTCCACACGCACACACGTGGTCAAAACTGTTTAAAAGAAGGACTGTTAGCTTCTTAACTTCATACATTTGGAGCCAGAAAAAAAAAAACTTACTGAAAGCCGTTTCTCCGCGATGTTCCTCCATCCAAAACAAGCTCGGCGTTAGCTACGGTTAGGCCCCGCCATTAGCAGCAATGGTTAGCATGTCAGTTCATTCAAAAAGGCTGTCGGCTTTGTATCTCCGCGTTAGCTCGGTGTCCCCCGACTGCCAGGCGGACATTTGCGGCGAGCTCCCGGCCGCAGATGGCCCCTCCGCGGCATGTCGGCTCGGTGTCTTCGCCTGTGTTAGCTGCTCTGTTAGCTGCTGTCGTTAGCATGTCGGGCGGCGTTGTGGATCCGGGTGCTTCTCCGGGCCTGAGACGTCCACAGAGTTGACCGAGTGTTTCCAGCAAATTTATCCGTATGAGGCAACCCTGATCGGACACACAGTCCTCTAGANACTGAAAGCCGTTTCTCCGCGATGTTCCTCCCTCCAAAACAGCTGCTCGGCGTTAGCTACGGTTAGGCCCGCCATTAGCAGCACTGGTTAGCATGTCAGTTCATTCAAAAAGGCTGTCGGCTTTGTATCTCCGCGTTAGCTCGGTGTCCCCCGACTGCCAGGCGGACATTTGCGGCGAGCTCCCGGCCGCAGATGGCCCCTCCGCGGCATGTCGGCTCGGTGTCTTCGCCTGTGTTAGCTGCTCTGTTAGCTGCTGTCGTTAGCATGTCGGGCGGCGTTGTTGGAGCGATCACGGGGCGATCGGCGGCTGCTCCTCCGGACCTGAGACGTCCACAGAGTTGACCGAGTGTTTCCAGCTAATTTATCCGTATGAGGCAACCCTGATCGGGCACACGGTCCTCCAGAGCCAGCTGACAGTAGCCTCTGGAGCTCCATTGACCGCAGTGACAATTGTAAAATGGCGACCGGAAACGACCGGAAGTTGCGTAAATACGATAAAATTGTAATAAAAACGTAAAATTAATAATTATACTTTATTTATAAAGCCATTTAAAACAACCACAGCTGCAACAAAGTGCTATACACATGAAATTAATAACATTTAAACACACACAAAAAAAAAATAATATTTTTTTTAATCATATTTTTATTAAATATGATAAAATCGTAAGTCTGAGTTGCCGTAGGTCGCAGGTGACGTAGGTCGAGGGTTTGCTGTAGTTCTTTTAAATTTCCCATTGTCATTAATGTTGATTCAGTCAAAAAGTGCTGTTATACAAATCTTTGTTTATGCTGGCAAAGAGAATTTACCAGCTGCAATCACCAATGAAAAATTAATTTTGACCTTATCAAGTTAAAAGGCGTGCATCTATGAGAGTGCGTGTGCTTATATGCATAATTTTCACTCAGTAAACTTAAATTGTGCACCCATTTGTTTTTCTTTATTAACATTGTATGTTAATTTCTCTCCAAAACATGAACAGCTTAAATAAACACCGTACTTCCGGCTCTTGGCGAAGCAGGTCGCTTCTCTTCTCTGCTCCTCTCCTGCCCTAAGTTTTCCTCCTCCCTGCTTTTGCATTTTCGTCTCGTCTGCAACTCTTCAGTGCTCACTCGAAGCAATTTGGAAAATGGATTTAATTGCATGGGCTGTCTCCTCTATCGATAACATTTTTTCCACGAAGCGCTCTGGACCAGGAGAACCGGCGTGCCCCCTCGACACGCATGCGGTTGGTTACATTATGGACTCGTGGGGCGAGTGGAAGATGATGTGTCTGACCGTTCTTTCAGTTGAGGACGTGGAAGATCTGTGGATAATTGGATTTATGGTAGCAGGTGCGCTGCTTTTTGGCTTAGGCGGAGGATTCTGCTACTGGAAACTGAGGAAGACTTCCGCGGTGATCAACGCGCTGGCGAATCTTCCTGCTCAGAATGATTCTTTGATCCGAGCTATGACCTCAATGAATCAGCTGTTGTTCGAGCTGAATCGCACGATGGGAACAGTGGTGGACGACCGCAGACCTGCGGTGCGTTTTGGGACTCGTTTACAGCCGAGCGGGCTTCATCAGGCGGGAGACGGGGACCTGTAGCTCGGATTGAATGAAAACTCACATAATTCGGACGATTTGGACCCAGACGGCACCTGGAATCAAGGCTACAGTCAGAGTACACTGTAGCCTGCCCTGAAAAATAAATAAAGCAACTAATCTAATCGGGACACAAGCAACCTTGAAAAAAGGCTGACTGCAAACCTCTCCTGGAGTCTGAAGCTGTTGGAATAACTGTCTCCCCCCCGAGGTCTCTGCACTCAGATGGAGCCGGCTGAGCCCATCTGCAGACTGTGCTTATCTGAACGATTGCTCACAGACTTATCTCCTTGCACCGCCACCAAAATGCAACATGTCTTTTGTCTTATCTGTGCTGAGCTGGTAGAGTTTTTTTGACTTTATCATAGAATGTCCTAAGACAAAATGTGATGGATTCTTTTTTGAATACCAATGATTATCCCACTGTAACGTTCGTTTTTTTTCCATATCTGATTGTCTGGCGGTGCAGATTAATTTCTGCTGCGGCTTTCCGTGCGTACGTCCCTCTTAAGGATGGTGCGCCCGCCAATCGCAATGTTTTGTACCTCGGTACAAATATGCCAATAAAGATATATTCTATTCTATTTTACTTGCCGCCGTACACGTCAAACCGCTGTATAAGTTGCATCAGTCCAAAAAGGTTTAATA
>JBBPBX010002946.1:31186-59309 GCA_038048925.1 Garcialebias charrua
CATATATATACATATATATACACACATATATATATACACATACATATATATATATATATATATATATATATAAATATATATATGTATATATATATATATATATATATATATATGGTAAATGGAGCTTATTTATATAGTGCTTTCCAGCCCCCTGTGAGGAGCCCCAAAGCGTTTCACAATACCAACCATCCACCGATTCATACACACATTCATACACCGGTAGTGGTAGCCTGTCTCACCTAATGAGCTTGTTTGATTCAAAATGACCGCCTCACCTAATAAGCTTGTTCGATTCAAAATGGCCGCCTTACCTAATTAGCTAGTTTGATACAAGCTAATTTGATACAAGCTAGTTTGCTAGCCTCTTCCACGCCAACAGAATGACCTCATATACATACCAATGGTTGCAAAAATGCTAATGTGATACAAGCTAGTTTGATACAAGCTAGTTTGCTAGCCTGTTTGATCCAAAATGGTCGCCTCACTTAATGAGCTTGTTTGATCCAAAATGGCCACCTCACCTTATGAGTATGTTTGATTCAAATTGGCCACCTCACCTAATGAGCTTGTTTTATTCAAAATGGCCACCTCACCTAATGAGCTTGTTTTATTCAAAATGGCCACCTCATCTAATGAGCATGTTTGATTCAAAATGGCCGTCTCACCTAATGAGCATGTTTGATTCAAAATGACCGCCTCACCTAATAATCTTGTTTGATTCAAAATGGCCACCCAAAATGGCCACCTCACCTAATTAGCTAGTTTGATACAAGCTAGTTTTATACAAGCTAGTTTGCTAGCCTCCTCCACGCCAACAGAATGACCTCATATACATACCAATGGCTACAAAAATGCTAATGTGATACAAGCTAGTTTGATACAAGCTAGTTTGCTAGCCTGTTTGATCCAAAATGGTCGCCTCATCTAATGAGCTTGTTTGATCCAAAATGGCCGCCTCACCTTATGAGTATGTTTGATTCAAATTGGCCACCTCACCTAATGAGCTTGTTTTATTCAAAATGGCCGCCTCACCTAATGAGCTTGTTTTATTCAAAATGGCCACCTCACCCAATGAGCATGTTTGATTCAAAATGGCCGCCTCACCTAATGAGCATGTTTGATTCAAAATGACTGCCTCACCTAATAAGCTTGTTTGATTCAAAATGGCCGTCCAAAATGGCCGCCTCATCTAATTAGCTAGTTTGATACAAGCTAGTTTGCTAGCCTCCTCCACGCTAACAGAATGACCTCATATACATACCAATGGCTGCAAAAATGCTAATGTGATACAAGCTAGTTTGATACAAGCTAGTTTGCTAGCCTGTTTGATCCAAAATGGTCGTCTCACCTAATGAGCTTGTTTGATCCAAAATGGCCGCCTCACCTTATGAGTATGTTTGATTCAAATTGGCCACCTCACCTAATGAGCTTGTTTTATTCAAAATGGCCACCTCACCTAATGAGCTTGTTTGATTCAAAATGGCCGCCTCACCTTATGAGCTTGTTTGATTCAAAATGGCCGCCTCACCTAATGAGCTTGTTTTATTCAAAATGGCCGCCTTACCTAATGAGCTTGTTTTATTAAAAATGGCCACCTCACCTAATGAGCATGTTTGATTCAAAATGGCCGCCTCACCTTATGAGCTTGTTTGATTCAAAATGGCCGCCTCACCTAATGAGCTTGTTTTATTCAAAATGGCCGCCTCACCTAATGAGCTTGTTTTATTCAAAATGGCCACCTCACCTAATTAGCATCCTGTGCTCCAGCATCAATGTGTGGCATTGAGGCTGCACAGTTGCAGAGAGGAAAGCTGTGCAGAGAGTGGTGAAGGCTGCACAGAAGTCTGTTGGAGTCAGTCTCCCCACCATCACAGACATTTACACCTCCAGATGCAGAAAAAGAGCCACCTGCATCATGAAAGACCTCACTCACCCAGCACACTCACTCTTTGCCCCACTCCCCTCAGGACGGAGGTTGAGGAGCATCAAATGTAGAACCACTAGACTGAGGAACAGCTTCTACCCTGAGGCTGTTAGACTCATGAATAAATAAATAATAAGAATAATCACTGCAAAATATCACATCATGCTGATGCTGATCTGTTTTCTTGTTGCTATGTTCATTTGTGACCATCTGCTCATACAGACTCATGTTCGTGCTGCTGTTTATAATGATGTTTTTCCACTACATTAGAGCTTAAGGTATTACTAGTTGATGTTTTTCTTAGTTAATTCTAGATGTTATTACTGTTTTTCTCTTGCATTTGTTGTTGGATGTAACTGGGACCCCGTGTACATAATCTCGTTTTCATCACATGTACCACATGCGGTGCAAATGACAATAAAGACTCTCTGACTCTGACTCTGACTCTCTGATATACATACCAATGGACGTGATAATGCTAATTCAATCTCGCAAGTCGGGGACCACCTGTACAATCCCGCCACCTTCAGATAAAAGTGGCCAACACAGGTAGTTCTTGACTTGCGGCGGCTTCAACTTACGGCGTTTCAGCTATACGAACCGGCGTAGAAATGGAACTTGTTCGTAAGTTGGGGATCACCTGTACAATCCCCCTTCAGATAAAAGTGACCAATGCAATCCCGCCTTGACCGTGGAATAGGTGACAGGTGACAGGACTTGCAGTCTCCCCTAGCAACTTCATCTGCCATAGCAACTGATTCTGTAGTCTGTGATGTAAATGGCCTCATATACATACCAATGGACGTGATAATGCTCCTTCAAACTGTCATTTTACAGTCTCCCATGGGAGCTATAGGTAAAATATGTACAAGTACATATGTTTGGTAGTCCTAGTGTTATGTAACTTTGTCACAGACTCTCATCTTGAGAAAGCAGAAGGTGACAGTGGAAAGCAAAAACTCCCCCATGAGGAAGAAACTTTTAGCAGAACCAGGCTCAAGACAATCAGCCTGCAGCTTCGAGCGGCTGGGTTTGAGAGGAACAGGAAGGAAGAACAGATACACAATGGCAGGTCGAGAATCACATGTTAAGATAGAAATAATATCAAATGAAAATGATTCACTTGCAACAATTCATTATAAGAAATGTGGTCAGTTTGTCCTCCAGTAGTCTAAGTCTATGGCAGCATAACAGTAGGATTTATCAAAAAAGAAATTCTTAAGCTCAGTCTTCAAACTGGACAATGTGTCAGCCTCACGGACAGAAACTGGAAGTTGGTTCCACAAGAGAGGAGCCTGATAACTGAAAATCTTCCTCCCATTCTGCTGCTGGAAACTCTAGGAACCACAAGTAAACATGCAGTCTGAGAGCGAAGTGATCTGTTTGGAAAATATGGAACAATAAGATCTTAAATATAAGATGGAGCTAGGCTGTTGAGGGCTTTTAGAAATAAGATTTTGAATTCTATTCTGAATTTTATGAACCATTACGTCAATTTATTTTTTAAATTGTATTTTATGGTCAGTTACAAGTACAAATAGCAGCCGCTATAGCACTTCTGTTGCAATGTGGTGTCCATCAATGATAACAACAATGTAGAGATTTTTGTAATAAAAATAAATAAAAAGCATTCATACAAATTTATATGTGACTCAAGTTGTTTAAAGAAAACCAATCCACTTTGACTCTTCTCAGACTAGTTGTTAGCTTGTGAGAAAAAATTGAATTATAATCTTTTCTCCAAATTGAGGTAATGCAAAGAGCTTTCTACAACAGGAAAGATAATAATTGATCATAAACTTTCAAACCCTATTCCAAATATCTAAAATACTCCATTAACATCCTGATTTGGCATTTTAAGTGTACTTTATCTGTTGTTTTACTTTTCTTTTCTTTTTTGCAAATAATCAGACTACCGTAAATGCCAAATGTGATCCATTCCCACCTGGTTATTTTGACAAAATCCCTCACTTAAGAACAACTTCCTCATTGCTCCTAAGACCACTTTCATCTGCAGACCAGTATGTAAGGGCTCTCCGGTGTTGCTCATTTGTTCCCTAAATGTTCAAGACCAAAGGAACAGTTTTTGTCTCAGGGTTGGAAACCTCTGTTACAGACAATGTGTGCCATTGGTTTGTCCTCCTGTGTCTTTATGGCTCGTCCTCCGCCCTCTGACCCTGTTGGACAGAGCCTCAGTGTTTAGCAGGGAAGCATAACGCACACACCGATACACATACGCTATTGAAGGGGACAGCAGGGCTGCAGAGTTGGACAGGAAATGGCATGTACCCCCTCCTGAAGGCCATTTCTTGTCCTTGGGTAAAACTGCTTCATCTGTGAAGAGATGTGAGTGTTTAGTGTGCATGTGTCACAACGTAATGGCATTCCCGAAGGTTCTGGTGATGAAGATGTGTGCACTGTTAAGTAACAGAAACTCCTTTCAGGGGGGAGAATATTGAAGATGTGTTCAGCAGCATCAGCAGTGAGCATGTCCTCTCAGCACGTCACTGATCAACTCTCCATTGCAACATGTGGCATTCCTCAGTAAACTCCCTACTGATTTGATTAATGGCCTGCAAACAGAAACATCCATTCTTCTGCAAACACTCATCAAGTACCCACCTCCTCCTCCAGTGTCCAGTCTCTAAAAATTATCCCAAGATCGTCAACCTCTCCTGCAAACTGATTTCTTTTCCCATGCACGCTACATAATTTTCCTCTCGAGGCTGGAGGAGTTTACTGAGACAGCACCAGCGGAGAATGTTGGCGCTGAGGGTTGGGGCAATTGTGTAAGAGCTCTGCAGCTTGTAAGAGGGCTGGAAACTTTATCCCAGTGACTTAACCCTCCTGGCTTGAATGTGATCCTCCAGTGAATCAGCTCTGCAAACCACGACAGCTCTGATTTCAGCAGTGCACTCTCTCCTCCTGAGCATGGACCATGGTGACCCTCCTGGCAGAACGCAGGCCAACAAAATCCCACAAACCAGATGCTATCAGTGCTTTATGTTTGTGGAGGGGCAGTGTTTGCACAACACTGCATCTGATTTAGCATAAAGGGATAACACGGGGTTCAATTTGCCAAATTGTTATACTTATTTTGAATTTGGAAAAAAACTTGTGTTATTGCTGCTTCATTAATTGAACCCAGTTTATTCAGTCTTGCGGGTCCATACAATGGGCGCTATCAACTGTTATCATCCCCATATCTACCTCCTATCATGTTTAAAAGAACGTTATCAGCGTTATAATCGCTGTGAGTAGGCAGGTGCGTGTTTCCGTAAACCCAAAAGTGTTGTGGTTTTTTTTCTCAGCTTATGTAACCGTTTTCCTAAACCTAAGCTTAAACCTGACCCAGAGGACCAACCCTAACCCTAACCCAAGACCCTTTACTCTAAACCTAACCACGTAGCTAAAGACGGAGCCTGCTGTCATCGATTGTAACGGTGATAACGTACCTTTAAACCTCCTAGGAGGTACAGGAGGGGCAATCTGACCGCTACGTATGGTTGATAACATCCGAAGCGGGTGCAGATCCCGCAGCAAACGTCATAATCCTCTTTTGATTCCAAAATAGGGTGACTGTTTAGAGAAAATCATATTTTTTGTGACAGAATGTAATGCAAACTGCTGACTTTTGCATGCACAAAAACAAATTTCATTAGAATCTGCTCGTCTTTTTAAAAAAGTCCCCCTTGTCTCTGTAATTAGGTCAGCAGTGCTTTATTTCCTGTAATAGGAAATCTAATTATTACTTTGATTTAGGAGCAAACTGCAGGAACAGACTGAACAAGCAGCCCCCGTTGGGACGGTGGTGTTGTGTGTCTGTCGCTAATGGCTCAAGAATGTCAAATTAGTCAGGGAGATGCGAGCACGACGCTGTGAACGTTAAAATACTTGCAGGAGGAGACCAACATGACACCGACAGACGTGGACAAAGAAAGGTGACAGCTCCAGTGAGCTCAGTGCCTCCGAGCGAGAAAGTCACCAACTGCCTCCTATACGCACTGCAAACCAGAAAAATGTCTCCCCCCCCACCTTCCAGCAAGATGTCGAGTTTAATTTCAAAACAGCCGAAGCAGATGAGTTTAGATGTCCTGAGGAGGACACTGATATCTCTATAGAAATATTTAGACGAGTCATGCGTCTTCTCCCTCGGTGTATGTTTGAAGGTTTCAGACCTCTCATCACCTGCGTTGGTGTGCAGCAGCCAAGATGACTTCACTTCTTTCTTGACCCCCCGGTCATTACAGGGAGTCCACGACTTACGAACGAGTTCCGGACCTACGGGCCGTTCGTAACCCAATTTTGACGTAAGTCGGGGACCACCCGAGCCTACACGTGCATGTACATTATTGTACAATTACCAAACACTTCGCCTATCCTAACACAGTGTAGTACATAATTATCAAAAAACACATACATTTGGATAAAAATAATAATTACTTTCTTACTTTGAGCTGGTCAAGCTTGTCTTCGTCTTTTAGCATGTTAGCTCTTGCACGTCCGAGCTCCGCAGCTTCATACTGCTTCACGCGGTCCAAACTGTTTACAGGAAGGACTGTTAGCATGTTAACTCCATGCATTTGGAGCAATCATGAAGGAAAAAAGATTTAATAACTTACTTGGAGCCGTTTCTCCTTCCAGCAGGCTCCGCGCCGCATTTGCACCTCCATAGCTGCTCACGTTAGCCCTCCGTTAGCTCGGTGTCGTCCCTCCAAAAAGGCTGTGCAGCTTTCTCCGTGTTTTAGCATGTTAGTTCGGTGTCCATCAAACATCTGAGGCTAAAAGGCAGACATCAGGCGAGCTAACGGCTGCAGCAGGCGTCTCCGCGGCCTGTCGGGTCCTGTCTCCGGTGGAGCTAACGTTAGCATGTTAGGTGGTGGTTGTCCGGTCACATGATTAAGCTGTCTAATGCTTCACGCATTCCACAGCGTCTTTTCCCTTCGTATATCCATCCAACCACAAAGCCCCCGTTCAGCTGGAGGTAATGTGTCCACACGAAGCAACCTCTGAACCAATACGGTGCGGCTGATGAGCTAACAGAAGCTAAAAACATTGCGACCGGAAACTACCGGAAATTGCGTAATTCAGCTAAGAAACAATAAAAATAATAAATTTAAAGTGTTGTACACTTGAAATAAAGAACATTTAAACAATTTTTTTTTTCATATTTATATTAATTATGATTTATGCCGCAAGTCCGAGTTGCCGTAGGTCGAGGACTCCCTGTATTCAGTATACATGTGGTCTTTAAGATGTTTACGTTGAGCAAGCCAAGTCATGCAATCTGATCTCAGGCTGTGTCTCTCCCCCCCTCTTTACACACATGCACCTTTCAACACAAGACCTACTGGAGGAAATGCCCTCGCCAAGACATGCTGGCGTCAGTGTGTGGGATGTTTAGCCTGAGCTGGATGCTGCAACAAGATTCTCAAATCATTTTAAAACTACTCAGCAAAATGTGGCCTCTTCTCTTCTATTCATCCACCCTGACCCCCCCACCCCGCCCACCCACCTGTGCTCTGTGTATTCTCCACGCTTCCCAACAGCCCGGCAGGTGTGTGCAGGTGTTCCCCTTATCACTCAACATCCCATAAACCTCTCCCCCGAGCACACACCGACCCATACAAGAGCGCACAGCTCTGTCTTCCCATTCAGAAACTGTCATGCGTGTGTGTGTGTTACGGAACAATGCCTGAAACACTGTTGCATTAAAAGGACGCGCACAAGCGGTTGTTTTTGAAAAAAAAAAAAAAAAGCTTTTATTTACAAATGACAAGAAAAATAATACAAATAAAAAAATTCATTTTTAATTAAAAACTGTGGTTTAGAACAAAACTGTTAAAAAATCTTTAGGAGTGTGTGACACGAGGAGGGGGCGGACTGTGTGTCCACCTGTCGTGGAGGTATAGCAGCCATCGCGTCTCTCAGCACCCTGCCTCCACCGTGCACAGGCAGCTGTCTCAACACCCACACATCATGCATGTATAGCGTGGTGAGGAATGACAGCCCCCTGCATGTGCACGCACAAAACACACCCAAGCAGCTGCGACGTGGCCAAGAGTCCCGGACCGGCCGGCACCGACGAACTTCCCTGGGAATGAACCACATCTTCAGCTGCCCCCAAATCACATACAGGGCATGCAGTTTGACAGGACGCAGCAGATACCAGAGGAGGGGGGGGCTCAACGTGGACTAACTGGACAGGAATTTAAGGCACTTGAGAAGAAGTCATTTCATAAAAGCCGGGCTGCATTTTTACAAGGCTGGCACCCTGGTGTGTGTGTGTGTGTGTGTGTGTGTGGAATGTGAGTCTATGAGCCGGGACAGCAGCCGGAGGCGCTGTGTTTGTGCAGCAGGGACATGCGGCTGAAGGTGTGTGAGCAGGAGACGCACTGGTACTTCTTCACCTCGGAGTGGGTCTGCAGGTGCGCGCGCAGGTTGGAGCGGTCGGCGAAGGCCCGGCTGCAGTGCTGACAGGCGAAGGGACGCTCACCTGCAAGAAGAGAAGCGGGGTCAGAACACTTTTTAAACACTCGAGCTTCGCCCTGCTGATTGTTTTTTCAAAGATAAGCAGCAACAACAAAACACCCCCCCAGTTGTCAGAGCAGCCACACTGTGAGGCAGAGATTAGATACCTGCTGATCAATAACATTCACTCAATGCATATCAAAGTGCAACCAACAGAAAGTCACCTGTGTGTGTGCGAATGTGTCCTCTGAGCAGCCACGGCCTGGAGAAGGCCTTCCCGCAGGTGGGGCACACGCAGGGCAGCGTGTGTGAGCGGATGTGCATCTTCAGTGCCCCCAGGCTGGTGTACTCCTTGGGGCAGTGTTTGCAGTGGAACACCGGGCGGGCGGAGCCCTCGGGGGGCGTCTGCAGCGGCGGGACGGGCGGGTGGTGGGACGCCTGGTGATGGGACAGCGCCGAGACGCTGCTGCAGCTGGTGCTGCAGTGGAGGCAGTGGTAGAAGTGCTGCACTGCAGCGGGACTCGGGGGGTCGGAAGTGCGGCCTCCATCTTCCTCTTCCTCGCTGCTGCTGCCAGAGGGGGAGCTACTGAGGTCCAGAGGGTGCAGCAGGGACGCAGGCAGGGACACTGGGGTGAGAGGGGACAGCGGTGCAGTCAGAGCCATGGGGGTGAAGGGGCTGCTCACCCCACAACTGTTGTCCTGCGTGGGCAGCTCGGCTCGGGGGAAACTTTCAGGGACAACGGCTGCAGAGGGAATACAGTTAAAGCAGATCATCCAAACTGGTTTTACTCTCATATTACTGCATTCATCACAAGGCTTATCGAGCTTTAATTACCACGTTTTTAAACATTAATCAAACACATTTTGTTAAAGATTTGGCAGCTGCAGATGTGACAGCACAGTGTCCATCATGTGCAGACACTTGGACAAACAGGTCGTCTGTTTTATTTATTTTTATTTAAATTCTTTATTCATTTCAAATTTATTTCATTTCAAAATGTTTGTCACATTACACTACATATATACTGTATATATATATATATATATATGCATCTTACCAGTCTGGCTGTCCAGTGGGCTCTCCCTGTAGTGAGGCTTCTTGGTGGAAAAGTACTTCTTCACAAGAAAAGACCGAGGCATGATGAGCTCCAGTTGATTTACAGACTCCTTGAAGTATTTCCGCACAGAAACGCGCTCTGCAGTGCGCGTGGGACGTTTCCACACAGACACAAGACACGTGCACTTCCCTCTACTCTACCTTGTTGCATGTGTTCAACTTGAGTTTCCTCCTTCATATACCCGGGGAGCAGCAGCAGCTGGGTGGGTGGGCAGGTCCCCAGGACACACCCCGTGCGCGTCAAAGCGCGGCACCGCGGTCTCTCCACAGGTGATCGACTGCGCATTTCACTGCTGTTTTATTTTATTATTTTACAGAAACTTGTTTAAGAACTATTTTACAGAAACTTGTTTAAGAACTATTTTCACCTCTTTTTGCACAATCCTAAATAAGATGGAGCGTCCTCTGTCGGCCCAGACAACATGCGTCACAGTACTGAATCTCCTAATAATGAAAAATACCGTGAATTAAAAAAAAATTTGATTTGATTTGATGTTTATTCATTCATTTTAAAAGAACAATACAAAACAGTTTCATCAGATACAAGAATACAAGTAGGATAAAATGAAAGGAGCAGAAAGAAGATGAAATCTTATTATATCTGCCCCTTATTTCACAGTTTGTTCAAACAATGATAACCTTCAAACTACATCACAAAATGAATAACTCTACTTAATTTTTCTAACTGTAATACACAAACTACATCACAAAATGAATAATTCTACTTAATTTTTCTAACTGTAATACACAAACTACATCACAAAATGAATAACTCTACTTAATTTTTCTAACTGTAATACACAAACTACATCACAAAATGAATAACTCTACTTAATTTTTCTAACTGTAATACACAAACTACATCACAAAATGAATAACTCTACTTAATTTTTCTAACTGTAATACACAAACTACATCACAAAATGAATAACTCTACTTAATTTTTCTAACTGTAATACACAAACTACATCACAAAATGAATAATCTATATTTTTCTAACTGTAATACACAAACTACATCACAAAATGAATAATTCTACTTAATTTTTCTAACTGTAATACACAAACTACATCACAAAATGAATAATTCTACTTAATTTTTCTAACTGTAATACACAAACTACATCACAAAATGAATAACTACTTAATTTTTCTAACTGTAATACACAAACTACATCACAAAATGAATAACTCTACTTAATTTTTCTAACTGTAATACACAAACACACTAAGCTACATCATAAGTACAACATAAGTGTAATACACAAACACACTAAGCTACATCATATATAGTTTTTGAGCAAGTCCTTTTTGACCTTTTTCTTAAATGTATACATTGATTTTGCATTTTTTTTTTAAATCTAAGCTGGGACAAAATAAATGCCCTCATCTTCAACCCCTCACAAGAAAAGTAAAAATCATATTTTTCGGTTTTACTTTTGGTTAATCTGGAATTGTGCTAAAATAAAAAAAACACTTTATCTCGAGGTGTCCGACAGCAGAAAATGTAAGGACATCTGAGGCCGTGCACGTGTCCATTGTTTGTTTATTTGTTTATTTATTTGAATCCTCATTAGCCATTGCCATAATGGCGACTCTGGGGTCCACATAATTACAAAAAGAAAAAAACATTTATTACAAAGACAGTGACACACATAACATGATAAATTAATTCATAAATGTATAATTATAACACTTTATCAAATAATTTAGCAGGGCTCTTTTAAAAGCTCATGTTACATGAAGGAAGATCCATGTTTTCATTCCTCTAAACATAACAGTCTTTTGTCCAGCATTCCTGGTGGAAGACTAATTTGCCTTGTTGTATTAAAACTGTGTAAAGTTTGGCTAAATAAAATTTGATTATATAAAATAGTATCTTAGATATGGCATTTAAAAAAAAACATAAAAAGGCAATTTCAACATTATTTTTAATTAAATGACAACTTATACTGATAATATTTGTACTGTACAGGTCCTTCTAGAAAAATTTGCATATTGTGATAAAGGTAATTATTTTCCATAAAGTAATGATAAAAATGAAACTTTCATGTATTTTAGATTCATTGCACACCAACTGAAATATTTCAGGTCTTTTATTGTTTTAATACTGATGATTTTGGCATATAGCTCATGAAAACCCAAAATTCATGTCTCAAAAAATTAGCATATCATGAAAAGGTTCTCTAAACGAGCTATTAACCTAATCATCTGAATCAACGAATTAACTCTAAACACCTGCAAAAGATTCCTGAGGCTTTTAAAAACTCCCAGCCTGGTTCATTACTCAAAACCGCAATCATGGGTAAGACTGCCGACCTGACTGCTGTCCAGAAGGCCATCATTGACACCCTCAAGCAAGAGGGTAAGACACAGAAAGAAATTTCTGAACGAATAGGCTGTTCCCAGAGTGCTGTATCAAGGCACCTCAGTGGGAAGTCTGTGGGAAGGGAAAAGTGTGGCAGAAAACGCTGCACAACGAGAAGAGGTGACCGGACCCTGAGGAAGATTGTGGAGAAGGGCCGATTCCAGAGCCACCGTGCACAGGCGTGTGCAGGAAATGGGCTACAGGTGCCGCATTCCCCAGGTCAAGCCACTTTTGAACCAGAAACAGTGGCAGAAGCGCCTGACCTGGGCTACAGAGAAGCAGCACTGGACTGTTGCTCAGTGGTCCAAAGTACTTTTTTCAGATGAAAGCTAAGTTTGCATGTGATTCGGAAATCAAGGTGCCAGAGTCTGGAGGAAGACTGGGGAGAAAAGTCCAGTGTCAAGTACCCACAGTCAGTGATGGTCTGGGGTGCCATGTCAGCTGCTGGTGTTGGTCCACTGTGTTTTATCAAGGACAGGGTCAATGCAGCTAGCTATCAGGAGATTTTGGAGCACTTCATGCTTCCATCTGCTGAAAAGCTTTATGGAGATGAAGATTTCATTTTTCAGCACGACCTGGCACCTGCTCACAGTGCCAAAACCACTGGTAAATGGTTTACTGACCATGGTATTACTGTGCTCAATTGGCCTGCCAACTCTCCTGACCTGAACCCCATAGAGAATCTGTGGAGATATTGTGAAGAGAAAGTTGAGAGACGCAAGACCCAACACTCTGGATGAGCTTAAGGCCGCTATCGAAGCATCCTGGGCCTCCATAATGCTACATCCAGACCGAACGCCTTTTCAACGGCAAAAAAGCTCGACACGCACGCAAGTGGACGCACTGGACCCAGTGGT
The DNA here is from genome assembly GCA_038048925.1 of Garcialebias charrua. Classification (NCBI taxonomy): domain Eukaryota; kingdom Metazoa; phylum Chordata; class Actinopteri; order Cyprinodontiformes; family Rivulidae; genus Garcialebias; species Garcialebias charrua. The sequence continues at coordinate 43,923 of JBBPBX010002946.1, forward strand.
GTCCAAACCAGAACGTGAAATTGCGGCGGCGTTGGGCGGCGGGGGGGGGGGAGGAGCTTACCGGTATACCGAGTTCCTCTCTGCACTCCGCCAGGCAAGGAGCTTTTTATTTCTGTCTCTGTAGAGCAGACTTGACTGGTCGTGAAGGACTTGTCGCGAACACACAGCTACAATGAGTTTCTCTTCCATAGTACACGACTTCGCAGGTTTTTTCTGTGTCCCACAAACAATACGTCACATAGTTGCGCAATACCCCGTCCCCTCGTTTCCGCGTCACATAGCGGACTCCCCCTTTCTCCTCCACCCGACTCTCCTGATTGGTCGGACACGCGTTCACGAGTTTGAACGGCGAAAATCTTCAGCATGGTGAATGCGTGGTTTGGAGGCTGACGCGGGTTCACGTGCACGAAAAACGCTTTCCAGCACGCTCAACACGCACGTGACGTGACGCCCGACGCCAAGAGACGCCTGGAGGCGCGTCCCCCATTGACTTTGCATGTAAACTGGACGCTCCTGCAGTTGAAAACGCGTTCGGTCTGGATTCACCATGACACCTCAGCAGTGCCACAGGCTGATTGCCTCCATGCCACGCCGCATTGAAGCAGTCATTTCTGCAAAAGGATTCCCGACCAAGTATTGAGTGCATAACTGGACATAATTATTTGAAGGTTGACTTTTTTGTATTAAAACACTTTTCTTTTATTGGTCGGATGAAATATGCGAATTTTTTTAGACAAGAATTTTGGGTTTTCATGACCTGTATGCCAAAATCATCAGTATTAAAACAATAAAAGACCTGAAATATTTCAGTTGGTGTGCAATGAATCTAAAATATATGAAAGTTTCATATTTATCATTACATTATGGAAAATAATTACCTTTATCACAATATGCTAATTTTTTTAGAAGGACCTGTAATGTGCAGTGTTCCTCCTTATTTTTTCCTCCCTGTCTGTGCACTCCTGGGAGCACTGAGGCAGTGAATACTTTTGAAATACAGTACAGCTGATTTGACCAGTAAAGTCCTTTTATTAAGCAAACGTTAGACTGACACCTTTACTATAAAGTCGAGCAAACAATTGTTTTTAGGTGTTTATCTTGTTAAATTTTGATGAAATGAACAGTGGCTCGTCCATCTGCACGTGCCCGCTTACACTAATTGCGTTTTGAAATACAGCTGATTGACCATCAAATGAAAAGTTAGACAGACACATCTTTACTATAATTTCGAGCAAACAAATAATTGTGTTTAAGTGTAAATCTTGTTAAATTCTTGTTAAAGTTCTCCCGTGCACACTCCCGCAGCCGCCATTTGGCAGCCCATTGATTTTTGGCACAACACCGGCCCACGTTTCCAGGTTGTCAGCGGTGACGCGAAACAAAGGTGACACGTCAGTGGTGATGCAAGATGCGACGTATATGGCAAAGTGACATATTTATGGAATTTTCCACTTTATCAGACATATTTGGACTGATGTGACTTATAGGGCGGTACGACGTACACAACAGAAAATACAACTACCTAGTTTTTGGAGCCAACACCATTAAAGATGGCCACCACAGCTAAGCACGTCAGTAAACAAATGGTTTGAACTCAGACAATTTGACGTATATTGAGCTAAAAATTGGTGTGCACATAGCTAAGAGTAATCCTCAACACATACTCTGAGCAATAATAGTTTGTGTGAAATTTGTTTTTAAAACTTTGCCATTAACGACTGAAAGCCACGTAGCCGTTAGCAAAATATATTCAGAACCAGAGAACAGAGGTTTTAAAACTCTCAAAAATTAATAATTTGGTGTACCTCATTAACTTTTGGATCCAACCCAGGTCTTAAAACTGCTTATAAATTGGCATTTAATTGTTGGTATTATCAACTCTGTCTGTTAGCTAAATATCTCATGAACCTCTAGATGAATTTTAAAACAACTTTCAGAAAGTAATTATTAGATGAACCACTACAACTGTTTAACTTTCAATGTCAGTCCAGTTCAAGATGGCCACCAAAACAAGCCATTAACCAACACAACAACGGCTATAATTCAGGTAAAATATAGATATAAATATATCCCAGTGGCTTTCAAACACCAGAATACATTACAGCAAAGACTGGTTCATCCCAAAGGTCCAGTCCCCGGCACAAACAGAGTAATATTGTGTATGCTGTTCAGTGTCAGGAGGGCTGTGATCAGTCTTATATCGGGGAAACTAAACAGCCACTGGCCAAAAGGATGGCCCAGCACAGAAGATCAACATCATCAGGTCAGGACTCTGCAGTCTACACTCATCTCCAGGCCAGCGGTCACTCTTTCAGGGATGAAGATGTTCACATCCTTGATAGAGAGGAACAATGGTTTGAGAGAGGAGTAAAGGAGGCCATCTTTGTGAAAGAAACCATCCATTATTAAACAGAGGTGGAGGCCTCCGGGTTCAACTGTCCCCCTCTTACAGTGCTGTTATTGCTAGTATGAATGAGCCCCTTTGAATAGCAAGTGGCCATCAGGGCTCTAACGATCCATTGTTAGGCTGATGCTCCTCTTTTGCATGTGAATATGGTTCTGGCTGTCAGCAGCAAACTGGTTAATCCACTATGAGAAGGTGCTATTTATAAGACTGAGCTGATCTCAGCTGAAGAAGTCTTTTAGATCAAAAAACGTACAATCATCAGGTTTCAGACCCATTGGCAGGCGAGCGAAGCAGGAGTTTTTAAATAAAAATAATGTATTCAAACAACAAAACAAAAAGCTGGCGAGGCAGTAAAAACTTACAAAACGATGAGCTAACCAGAACAAGGCAGGACGGGTCATAAAGCAGAAAAGGAACAGGCAGAACAGAAGAGGACCAGTTCATGATCGGACACAGAGTGGTGAGGAAGAGAGGTTTCAGTAAGACAGTGCACCTGGGCAGGTAGCTGGTGTGATGATTAGAGGCTTGAGAGACAGTCAGAGGTGAGGAGAGAGTAGAAACTGACAGAAAACGCAGAGTCAAATACATAAGAAACAGAATGAAACAAGAAGAAGCAGAAGAGGAGGAGACAAAGAAATACAAATAAGGGACAGACTCAAGATGAAATGTTTCATCAAACAAGAATCCATCCAGAGGACTTAACTTTGGGGCTATTTACACGATGTGTATTTTGAGCAGTGTTGCCAGATCTCACAATAGAAACAAGCAACCAGCTCTATGAAAACAAGCCTCCAAAAAAGCCCAACTGGCAACCCACCACATTGTGTAAAACAGAGGCCGTTTTTAGCAGGACCTGTCAGCTGCACACAGTGTCAAAGCTACCAGTCCCTGGTTTAAGGCCATGTTCTTAACTGGTCAGTAAACTCACCTGACCTTATCCCCGTAGAAAATCTATGGAGTATTGTGAAGAGGAAGATGTGATACACCAGACCCATTACCAACAATTCAGACGAGCTGAAGGCCACTATCAGAACCTGGGCTCTCAAAACACCTGAGCAGTGCCACAGACTGATCGACTCCATGCCACGCTGCATTGCTGCAGTAATCCAGGCAACAGGAGCCCCAACTATGTACTGAGTGCTGTACATGCTCATACTTTTCATGTTTGTACTTTTCAGTTGGCCAACATTTCAAAAAATCTTTTTTTTTTAATTGATCTTAACAATGCTCAGTCAGGTCATCTGGATAGGTTTTTTTTTTTCGAGACAAAAAAGACACCGTCCAGATGACCTGACTGAGCATTGTCATTTTATCATAATCTTTTTATTTTAATGTTAAATGTTTTTTGTTTTGTTTTATACCGTTACTGTGATTGGAACCTTAGATGTACCGGTATTCTTTAATTTCTTCTTAATGTTTGAAGCATTCTAGTAAAGCTGTAAATTGTTATCAAATTTGTTGATGTAAATTTTTATTGTATATTGTTGGCTGTACCTCATCTGTGGTTTTTGTTTAAAACAGGTCTCGTATACAATACAAGTCCTCGTGACTCAATGAGACTAACCTTGTATGAATAAAGGTTGAATGAGAAAATGTTCTGTGTAAACCTTGAAGAGAAACAATCAGTTTAAGACTTTCTCACATGGTGGTAAAGAAAGTGGTCTAAATAAATCAACTACAGTAGACTGTAATAGAACCGTTTTATTTCGTACAATGATGTTAGTTTAACAAAAAGTATTGGATCTATTACTTAAATATCTTATTCACATATACCAAATGGATATGGAAGATGTGTGGTAAAATGTAAACATACCGGTAAGTATTATTTATTGCCTGCCAGATCAAACCAAAATTGCCAAGAAACACAAAAATGTGTACATTTAAAAAATATAAATAATGAAATACTGTAAGATTTCTCAGTACTAAAGTCAGCATCACAAAAATACAATATTGACTTTTTTAAACGTAATGGAAGAACAGGTAAATATATATATACAGGGGGTCCCCGACTTACGAGCGAGTGCAGTTCCTACGACTATCTCGTAACACGAAATCTCGTATGTCGGAACACGAAACACGTGTTCTCGTAAGTCAGGATTTTCGGCCGTAAGTCGGAAAATTTATGCTAGCGCTACTACGAACACTCTTTTTTTTTTTTATCACAAACGTTCATACTAGGTCATAAACATGCTCAGAAACTTGTTTCCAAACGGTTAGCTAACACACTTTCATCTAAAATCACATAAAAGTGCTGTATTTTCTGTGTGTTCTTTACAAATTTACTGTTCGTTAGTGAGCTCGTAAGTCCGGAACCTCGTATGTCGATGCCCTCGTAAGTCGGGGACTGCCTGTATATTGAAACTACATGACAATTATCAAGTGTACAAAATTAATTGCTGAGTATCTAAAAAAGCTAAGTCTGGTCCTCTGGACATTCAAAAAAACAAAACAAAACAAAGCAAAAAATTTTTTGTAGAAACGTTTCGTCTTTTGTCCGAAAGACTTCCTCAGTCTGAGGTGCTGTGTTCAGCTAATAGTTCAGTTAATTGCTGAGTATTTTGTATTTTTTTCCAAGTGCAGAAAATAACCTCAGCAAGACCAAAGAGCGTTAATACCATCTTATCATTAATACCATCAGCTTGACAATTTGGGCAACACACTGTTAGTTTTTTTTTCTGTTCTTCGTTCTGCCATGCAGGTCCTGCAGCCAACAATGATGGTAGCAGCATGATGAAACCATGGGCACGCTGCACGCCACCTGAAAATTGGATGAAATGAAGTTATGTTTTTACAGCAGTGTTTGACAATTGTATATATGAGAACACATTACAACATTACAACAGTATTTACAAGATGTGCATTCATAGTTGTTAAGAACACCTGACTGCTGGACCTACCACTATTCTAGCTTCACTATATATTTTATAAAGTACTGTGCATATATGTAGTGTGTGTGATGTACTTTGTTTGCTTTTATTACTTCCTGTATGGAAGATACTCCTGATTTTGTTGTGTATTTTACTGTACGCTGACAGTAGAAGCTCTCGACCTTGACCTCTCTAAGAATCTGTTGGACTCCTGGCAAGAACCAATGCAGACATGTTCCTGGTTTTAGTTTTCTACATTTGCCTTATAATCTAGCTGTTTTGTTACTTTGACATCTTTTTTTCAACTTGTTAACAAAAAAATCTGTATGCCTCTTTTATATTGTCTATTGTTGTCGCTGTTGTCATCATTCTTTGTTGAAACCAGGTCTCTCTTGTAAATGAGTCCTCGAGGCTCAATGGGATTAACCTGTATAAATAAAGGTTGAATGAAAAAAAAGTAATGTCATTCACTAACTCATTGCGATACCTACAGGGAAACTAAACACATTAAAACAGAGTCCGAACAAACTAAGGGTTGTTATCGATAGTTAAAAATTACTGTGCATTTAAATCATTATTAAAATATGATTTGTGGTGACTGGCAGATTAAAGCTGAGCACAGATGACACAGGTTACTTGCCCAGTAAAAATTTAAACTGAAGAAACCTGTATTATTTTAGCATTTGTGCTACATCAAATTAAACGGCTAATCGCTGGTACACTTGCTAATGTTTCTCTGTGGACAAATCTATTTACCGGTATTTATAGTTTGCAAAATCGGGGGCTTCGTTTAACGTTTCATTGATCACGGTTTTGTACACATTAATGCCGCGGGAGTAATGTAAAACTGAAATGTACGTCAACAAAACTTCATTACCTTCAAGATCCTTCTGAGTTTTTCCAGCGTCATGTCTTCTTTAAGCTTGAACAAAACAGTTTCTACAGGTTAAAGGATAGCCTGCTAACTGTACCTCCGTTGTGTGTGTACGGTGTTTGGTTTTATGCTGTTAATAAAGTTTTTAAAAAAAATCTGTTTGGCTTAATGCAATGCCATTTTTCTAATGTGATTCTGTTTTTTCAAATGTGATTCGGGCCACTTCCACTTCGGCCACTTCCGGTTTGGCTTAAAGCTGCAGTCTGTAATTTTCTGTAGAACGCAGGACTTAGAACAATTTTCAACAGGGAAAGCATTCTGGTCCCTCCCCCTTGCTCTCGCTGAAATTCAGCTCAGCTTCCTTAGCTCCGCCTCCACTGCATGTCCTGTCGCAGCCGCTGCGATATTCTGTGTTTATATGTTAATAAAACGTTCTAAAAAATAAAATAAAAACATGGAGCGCTGGTCCAGCACACCAGAACACCAGGAAATCTGCAGAGCCTCGCGCAGCCACGTTGAACCCGAGTTTAATTCGCTCGTGACAAATTCATTCATTTCCTCATCATTTCAGTCATGGAGTCAGCGGAGGAGGAAGCGATCACTTGACTTTTGGCAAAAAAACAAAAGAAAAGTCCAGATCAGGGATGAAGAAGGGGAATTTAATACATTTGTGTCACATACAAAACAGTTTTGCATCGCTTTGCAATCCTTTGAACGAGAATGTGCGTGGCCGCTGGGGCTGGGACAGGCGGGGGCGTGGGTTAGGGGCGTGAGAAGTGAGAAGCTCTGTTTTTATTGGCTGGTTAAAAACTCTGTTTTTATTGGCTGGTTAACGGCGGGTCACTGTGTTTTAAAAAAATGCTTTTAGAGAAGCAAGGGGACTATAGTTTTTTTCAGAGATTACTTGTCTAACATCAGTCTGTCAGGAGATAGTGACAGAGTGAAGAAATATGTTAAAAATATATTTTTAGAAAACTTACAGACTGCAGATTTAATGCAATTCCGTTTTTTTTTTTTTCAAATGTAATTTTGTTTTTTCAAATGTTGTTCATTTGCTACTCCACGTGGAAAACCTAGTAAAGAAACTGGAAGTTAAACTGGGTTTCTTTTTCAGAAACAGATCGTGTCCAACATTGAATGCTAGGAAACACCTTGTAACTCCCTCCATTGATTACGGTGACATTCTCTACATGAATGCTCCTACAAGCACCCTGCAGATGTTGGATGTTGTCTATCATGGTGCACTAAGATTCATAACTGGCTGTGATTATTGTACCCACCACTGCACCCTGTATTCACTGGTTAACTGGACATCATTAACCTCACGCAGACTCTTCCACTGGTACATTTTCATCTTTAAATCACTTCTTGGTCTGCTGCCCTCATACATCTCCTCCTACATGTCTCTGCATGAGTGCAGCTACAGCGTGCGCTCTCAGGACATGATTACCTGCAGTGTTCCCTCAGTGAGGACTGAACTTGGAAAAAGGGCCTTCTCCTACTCCGCTCCTGTTTCTTGGAATATCTTACAAAAAGATCTGAAGCTCTCGACCTTGACTTCTCTAAATGGTTTTAAGAATCTGTTGGACTCCTGGCAAAAACCAATGCAGACGTGTTCCTGTTTTTGATTTTCTACATTTGCCTTATAATCTGTCTGTTTTGCTACTTTGATATCTTTGTTTGAACTTGTTAAAAAAATCTGTATTTCTCTCTTATGTTTGTCTATTGTTGATTGTTCAAGGAAAAACTACTGTTGCTGTTGTCATCATTCTCTAGTTTGTAGACAGGTCTCTCTTGTAAATGAGTCCTCGAGGCTCAGTGGGATTAACCTGCCTAAATAAAGGTTGAATGAATGAAAATTTACACCTTAGGGCCACCGTAGCTGTGGATTCAATCAAGAATCACATGGAGTTGAATGGAGGTGACACCCTCACCCTCTTGTCATGTTCATGTTTTGTTCATCCTAAAACCACATTTACATTTTAAAACCTCCTTTATATGTAGTTTCTAATTAATCAGGTGCATTGTTTCCACTCACTCAGGGTGGTACCACTCTGGCCCACTCTGTGTTTTGTTGTTCTCCAGCTCCACCTGAAAGGTTTGTCTGCATTCCCGACTAATCATCCTTCTTGTTTTAGAGACTCGCATTATTTTTGACACCTTTTTTTTTTGTTTTGAGCCTTTTCAGCCCTGTTTGTTGACTTGTTCGTACATGCAGGGCGGAGTGTGTGTTGATGTTACAGTTCAGAGGTCCACCGGGAGGACGATAAGATTATCCCAGAGGAATGCAGAGCGGGTCATAGATATACTTTGTTTTAACACATTTTTCTGTTCGAGTCACTCCGTTTGACAAAAATACGCCTGATTTGTTCCTGTCGCTCAGACTGAAAGCTTCAAATAACCCAGGAAGCCTTTTAGATCATTTCCTATATCAAATGCACTCAAATACTTATACAGGTAGTCCTCGACTTTCGACGGCCTTGACTTACGACCTTTCGCGGTTACGAACGCCCTCCCATTGAAAAGCATTGTTTCGAGTTACACGGTTTATGCGCCTTTACACCAAAAAATACGATACCGAAACTCAGCGGAGGTGGAAATTTACAGGAGGGAGGGGGGAGAGTGTACCTTAGCGGCCACGGGCGGAAGAATACAGCAGAGGAGGTTAGGAGCTAACATGCTAACAGACCTTACTGTAAAACTCTGGACAGCGCGTGGAAAAGTACAGGAGACCTTTGTTTGGACCAGAGGTTTACGAGGCAGAGAGGCTACAGCTTAGCAACGAGCTAACATGCTAACAGGCGGAGGAAGGCTTCACCAGCTCCCAGTAGGTTATTAACTCTTTTTTCCCTTCATTATGGCTCCAAATGTATGGAGCTAACATGCTAACAGGCCTTACTGTAAACAGTCTGGACCGCGCGAACTTCAGGCAGCCTCAGATGTTGGAGGGACACCGAGCAAACATGCTAACAGGCGGAGGAAGGCTTCATCAGCTCCGAGTAGGTTATTAGCTCTTTTTTCCCTTCATTATGGCTCCAAATGTATGTTTTTTTTAATATACAGTAATTATGTATAGGGTAATGTGTTAGGATAGGCTAAGTGCTTGGTAAAATAGTACTGTACGTATGAGGTGCCATTTGGACGTATTTTCCGACTTACGGCGATTTTCGAGTTACGAAGCAGCGTAGGAACGGATCTCCGTCGAAAGTCGGGGACCACCTGTATTTGTTCCTTTTATAAAGCTAATGTTTCAAAGCTTATTTAAATGAAACAATGGATCCAGATCCACTGTGGATTTAGCTCAGAATGCAACAACTCTTTGTTTGCTTTTACTTTAATTAATGACTTGTTTCACCATGTGGTTGCATTTTTACCTAAATCAGACTCGCTGCACCGACACATATCTTTAGGTTGAGCTGAAGGAAGTTCTTTTTTTGTTTCTTTTCTCTGCCGTTCTTAAAGCAGGAATACAACTATTAATTATTTGACGAGAAACTGTCCCAACATGCCGTTAACAGGAGAGTCTGCAAAAAGTCTGAGGCCTATTTCCTAAAGAAATGCACATTGCTCAACATTTTTCATGCCACAGTTTTAGACCAAGGTGTTTCTAAGAACATGTTAGAAACAGATGAAGTTAAAGCTATTTATTTCATTTGTCGTAAAGGATGCTCAGCTACCATAAAAAAAGTTTTTTTTCTTCTCAAAACTGTATCTGTAAAATCAACTGAGTCCTAGTCATTTTGTGTTGGCTAATATTGATTAGCTGTGGCAGCCATCTTGAACTGGGCTGTCTCCAAAAAGTAATCAGTTGTTGATGTGCATTAAATGAAAATTTCAGTAAAAATCATTTGGTGATTTATGAGATATTTTTCTAAAAGACAAGCAAGGGTTGACTGCACTCCAACAGTTAATACTAAGATTTTAAGATTTTATGCATTAATTGGCACTTGGACTGTGTGTTGTGAAAGACTTTCAGCTACTACCACAACAAATTTAAGCTCAGTGTCTGTAACTGAATTATAGACATTTTTGTGTTTTGGCTGCAGCGGCCATCTTAAATAGCTTCAAAACTGTAGAAGTGCACCCAGTGAGTATCACCTAAAACTTGTATTAAAATCCATCAATATGTTTTTGAGATATTTTGCTAACAGGAAGACTTTGTTGACTACAAAGAGTAAAAGGCAACATTGTAAAACAAGTTCTTGCACCATCTCTTAGTGCTCAGAGTTTGTGCTGGGGATCAGTCTCATCTACTACCAAATCAAATTTTAGGTCAATATCTCTTAAAATAACTGAGTCAAACCCATTTTTGTGTTTGATGAGAGTACCGGTAGTTAGCTGTGGCGGCCATCTTGAATTGGGTTGATTTGAAAAGTGAATCAGTTTATTTTCTACACGTTTCATAAAAATTTGTCAAGTTGTTCAAGTGATGGAAACACAGTTTTGTCAGCGATGAACTTCACTGAGCAAAGTTTTATGAATCTTTTAAGAACTCATGAATCTTTTATTTGTAGTCCAGCTGTTGAAGCTTGAACTTTTGTTCACGGTTTCAGGTCGTCTGGTTCCTTTTCTGTGGCCGTGCGCTTGAAGTGAAAATTAAACAAACCAAATGTAGGTTTTTCTTTTGAAATCTATCATCGGGCCATAATTAGGACGGCTCTTATTATATTTGTCCTCGGCTTGTAGCGCTGCAGGGTGGGCCAAACAAACATTTGACGAGGCAGCTGACTGGATTATGAACAAACACGTTACTGTCTCAAACCAATGGAAACATTTTCTATTTTTACAGGATGTGCAGCTGGTGAAATTCATGTTGGCTCCCAAACAAGAGATCAACAACAGGTCGTTAGCTTTTGTCTTGTTTTTAATTTAGATTTCCTTACAAACACACGCACCTGCCAATTATTACGGTACATCAGAAGCACAATCAGTTGTGCAGATGTGTGTTTTAATCAAAAAAGAACAGACGGAGAGAGTAAACCTTTTAAAGCACGTGTCAAATTCAAGCCTCTGGGCCAGATCTGGCCCTTGTCAACATCTTGTACGGCCCCCCAAGATTACAATTTAAATGAAAAATGTGTTTATTGCTTCTCATTTAGCTTAAAAAAACCATTTAACACAGCTTTTTCATGACAGCTGGCCAGAAGAAAGGCTGCGTTTTTCTGTAATATTTGATTTTGATGTGGAGGAGCAACAAAAAACATCAAATAGGACCAATTTAATTCCTGTTTGTGAACCTGGAACCAAGAAAAGCTGTCGGATATCTCAACTGGGTTACTGCATCAATTGAAATTAGCCTGTGATTTGGAAAAAATTCAAAATGTTGGCCCCTTTATGCAACTGAGTTTGACACTCCTGCTATCGTATTAAATTAGTGTAAAAAAAAACTTAAACAGAAGCTTGTAATTAACATATATAAGAGTAATTATTATTATTTGCACAATTTTTTATCTTCTTAATTTTAAAAGTCGTATCTGAAAAAATTAAATACAACTGTTTTACATTGTGCGACAAAAACTTTCTTATCTTAAATGCTTATTAAAATTGGGTTTTGCAGATTTATAAAATATATAGAAAAACGGTGAAGTGCTGGTTAGCTTTTTTATTTGACTTTTTTCATGATCAGTATTACCATTCATCATACCTTTTATTTTTTCATTCAAATAATTTTTATTTAAACCTTTATTTTATCAGGAAAGAAATCCATTAGGATTACTAAGCTCTTTTACAAGGATGTTCTGGGAACAAATAATGTTATTTTATTCAATTATCTTGAAAATATTTTTTATTTTTATTTAAAATTTGATTCATTTTACAATAATGAAATACAACAATTGACATACAGTACTGTATATGAATAAAAAAAATGAAATGAAAGGTAGCAGATGAAGAAAATATATTTTTAAATCTGCTCCTTATTTATCTAATTCAAACAAATTGTTCTATAATAACAAAACAAGTAAATAACTCATTCAACCTTCAGTTATATATATTACTCAGAAATACATTCATTTATATTTGTTTAACAATTCAACTTTAACCAGTTTCCTAAAGACAGGGATTGATTTGGCTTCCTTAATTTCTGTCATTATTCCACAATCCTACTCCCTGAATTACGGTACTTCTTCCCAGACTAGTTCTAAATTGCGGTTTTACAAATACATATTTTCCTTTGAGATTGTAGCAGCCTGATCTTTTCACAAAATACATTTGGATATTTGACGGTAGTGTATTATTATGAGCTCTATACATAAGTAACAAAATGTTATAATCCACCAAATCATAGAATTTCAGCAATTTCATCTGATAAAATAATTCACTAGATGGGTGACGTGACAGTAAGGTTTTCTTGTTATAATTCTTACAATTTTTTTCTGCAAAATAAAAATATTTGTAACACATGCAAATATTAGTTAAATATGATAATAATTTAAAATATTTTATTTGTATTTTCAATGTCACATTTTGCAGTTTTGTGTAAAATCAAAAGTCAACATCAACTTTACGTTTAAAATGTATAAATACATTAATAAGTGCCAATCATCAAGTTGCACATTTTTTTATTTGTGTATTTTGAAACTTTATTTTAATGTAAATCAATAAGAATAAAGAAAAAGAAAACTTCTTGCATTATACATACTGTATTTTTAAGTATAAAATATTAAGAAATAAAAATGCAATTTGCAGGCGGTACTTCAAGTTCAACATACCGGTAAATACCGGTAAATACAATACAGACTGCATAAAACTTTTAAATATGTATAAATTGTGTGATATTTCTCCTGCTGCCAACTTACATATTCATAAATGAGCTAACCAATTTTTTTCAACAACCTCAAAAACTGTTTTCAGTTATTTCCTTGTAGTTTTTAATAGTTTTGAGCTGCTTTCACTGAGAATAAACTTGGGTTTAGATGGGCAGAGTGAAACATGGCGCCCTCATTTGTTCACACGTAAACTGACCAGTTTATGCAATACTCATTTGAACCACAAGGGGGCAACAAAAGACCAAAAATGTTCTTGGCTTGCTCTTGAAATCTCTGGGTTCATAAACTACAGCAGTTTTTTAAAGACAACTTTATTATCAGCACCACCAGTGTGTATTTAATCAAACTGATGCGTGTCCAACCACCTCTATTTGATCCGTGAATGTTGCTTTTGTCAATGACATTAAACGTGCTCTCAAGGAAGTAGACAATGACGGACTCGTTCTTTCAGCTTTTATTCTGCTGCTCGCAAAAACAGCTCGTTTCTCCTTCGCGGACAGACGTGTTTCAAGCAGAATAAGTTTTTCTAGGAAGAAAGATTAAAGGAAAAAAGAACTGGAGATGCCGGGGATTGAACCCGGGGCCTCATACATGCAAAGCATGCGCTCTACCACTGAGCTACATCCCCTGGTGGTAGAAATACTGCATGGATGTAATACAAATAATCTAAAACGAGTTTCTGTTTTAACAATTTTTTTCTATATTCTTCTTCATTCATTCAACCTTTATTTAGTCAGGTAAATCGCATTAGGCCTCGTGGACTCATTTACAACACAGACCTGATTTTAACAAAAAGTGATGACAACAATGGACAATCATATATGGGTGTGTGTATCGTGCATTTTAGCTTATATATTACTACCTTGAAAGAATTATTGATTCAAATTCATCCTGCTTGCACCATTATTCTACCATGTTGTTGCTCAGCATCTCTCTTTAGGACATTGTAGATATTGTAATTACTTTTTTACTTTTTGTTGGGTTTTATGTGTGTACCCTTATACAAATAGGTAGTCCCCGACTTACGAACGAGTTCCGTTCCTACGCGCAGTCGTAACTCGAAAATCGTCATAAGTCGGAAAATACGTCCAAACGGCACCTCATATTTTACCAAGCACTTAGCCTAACACATCACCCTACATAAAAAACCACATATATTTAGGAGCCATAATGAAGGAAAAAAAGAGTTAATAACCTACTGGTATGCTGGTGAATTCTTCCTCTGTCTGTTAGCATGTTAGCTCGTTGCACCTCCGAGCTCTGCAGCTTCTGCTGCTTCACGTGGTCCACAGCGTTTACAGCAAGGTCTGTTAGCAAGTTAGCTCTTGCTCCTCCGGTCCATCTCCGCTGTTTCTGCCGACACCATCCACCCGTCCACCCTACAGTAAGGTCCGCGTCCATCCTAAAGTAAGGTCCGCACCTTTTGTTTACGACGTAAAACCGCCCTCCTAACCTCCCTACTGTAGTAATTTTCCACTGACTGTGACAAGCTACTCTCCCCCCTCCCTCCTGTAAACCTCCTGTAAATTTCCGCTGTCTTTCGCTGAGTTTCGGTACTGTATTTTTTGGTGTAAAGGCGCGTAAACCACGTAACTCGAACAATGCTTTTCAATGGGAGGGCGTTCATAACCGCGAAACGTCGTAGTTTGAGGCTGTCGTAAATCAAGGACTACCTGTACTTGGGTGTACACTTGAATGATAACCTCAGCTGGAGCAACAACACCACCAGCCTGATCAAGAAAGGTCATCAGAGACTCTACTTCCTCAGACGGCTGAGACGAGCTGGTCTGAGCAGCCCAGTTCTCACCTCCTTCTACAGGTGTGCAGTGGAGAGCATCCTGTGCTCCAGCATCAACGTGTGGCATGGAGGCTGCACAGCTGCAGAAAGAAAAGCTCTGCAGAGAGTGGTGAAGGCTGCACAGAAGTCTGTTGGAGTCAGTCTCCCCACCATCACAGACATCTACACCTCCAGATGCAGGAAAAGAGCCACCTGCATCATGAAAGACCCCACTCACCCAGCACACACACTCTTTGCCCCACTCCCTCAGGACGGAGGTTGAGGAGCATCAAGTAGAACCACTAGACTGAGGAACAGCTTCTACCCTGAGGCTGTTAGACTCATGAAAATAAATAAATAATAAGAATAATCACTGTGAAATACCCCATCATGTTGCTGCTGATCTGTTTTCTTGTTGCTGTGTTCATCTGTGTTCATCTGTGACCATCTGCTCATACAGACTCATGTTCGTGCTGCTGTTTGTAATGATGTTTTTCTACTACATTAGTGATTAGTGTATTTCTAGTTGATGTTTTTCTTAGTTCATATCCTAGATGTTATTGCTGTTTTTCTCTTACATTTTGTTGTTGGATGTAACTGGGACCCTGTGTACATAATCTCGTTTCGTCACATGTACTACATGTGGTGCAAATGACAATAAAGATTCTCTCTCTCTCTCTCTCTCTCTCTCTCTC
>JBBPBX010002946.1:66744-81675 GCA_038048925.1 Garcialebias charrua
AGACAGGAGGGACACAAGTCATGCCCGTCCTCGGGCTAAAGCGGCGCCAGACAGGTCGAGTAGCACAAATTTTCCAGCATGATACAGCTGAAAAGCATGATCAGCCCGTCACCAACAGAAGTCAACACGAGCAGAAAACGCCACTGGCGACTTCGTTTGTAGGAAAACACCCCTGTAGGCTACAAACTCAGCGCGAGCAGAGATGCCACTGGTGAGTTTAGATAAACTATAGAACAACTCAGTGCGAGCAGAGACGTTGCTGGTGAGTTTAAATAAACTATATAACAACTCAGTGTGAGCATAGATGCCACTGGTGAGTTGAAATAAACGACAATAGAAAACTCAGTGTGATCAGGGATACCACTGGTGAGTTTAAATAAACTCAGTGCGAGCAGAGACACCACTGGTAAGTTGAAATAAACAACAATAGAAAACTTCAACACAAGCGAAACGCTACAGGTGAGTCAGATAAACAACCAGAATGAAAGATAAACTCAGAATGAGCAGAAAACTTCACTGGTGAGTTGAAATAAACAGCCAACAGAAAAAAAAAACTCAACGCTAGAGAAAACGCTACAGGTGAGTCAGATAAAGCGAGTAGAATGGAAAATTAACTCAATGCGGGCAGAAATGCCATCGGAGAGTTGAATAAACAAGCAATAGAAACATCACGAGTGAAAATAAAACGCTACAGGTGAGTCAGATAAACGACTAGAATGGAAAATTAACTCAGTGCAGGCAGAAACGCCACTGGAGAGTCAAAAAAGCTGAATTTAGCAGTTGTCGCAGATCTGGTAAAGGTGAAAACAGCTTGTGCAACCCTTGGAGGGCGAGACTTACCCGCAGCTCCGACCAAACTCGGTCACATGGACAGCAGTGGTTCACACTAGGGGTTGAACAAGTACATAATTTTTAAACTCGACATTAACATAATAATACTCTAGTAGAGCTCGAGTAGTTGATGATGTCAGAGGATCTCAAGATGCAAAAAATATTAACTAATTAAAACCGGAAAAAAAAGGAATTTATTATTTACAAAAAAAGACCAACAAAAGATTGGGAACATATATTAGGCTTCTACCATTTATCTTACAGCAAATAAGTCACAAGAAACCCAAAACTGTTATTATTATTAAGCTGCAAAAGTTAAAAAAAATGTGCGGTACGTCAAAAACGAAACTAAAAACAGTGGGGCGTTTGACCACCTCGCACTACCACCTGTTATGTGTTTTTATAGGTTTAGAGATTAATATTTTTGCCTTTTATTTGTGAAACAAGGTCAGAGGTAGCTGGTTCTGGTTCGGTTGATTGGACCCGGTGTTACACCACATTCTGTGACCTGCAACAGTTCATGCAACACCGCCCCCTACGGTCACAATATACGTTGGTCACAGAATATGGTGTAACACCGGTTTGCAACGCTCTCCTAACAGGAAGTTGATTCATTTTCTGTTCTGTAACTGCGACGTGATGACATCACTACGAATACTCGACTTGAAATTAAAAAACTCGATAGAGGTTCAAGTAATTGATGTGTCGATTACTCGAGTAGTCTGTTAAAGCCCTAGTTTAGTTTAGTTTATTTATTCATTTTACATTCAATATAAAAATAACTTTACATACAGTATGAAAGAAAAAATTTGGAAAAATAAAAAACGAACATAAAATGAAAGGAGGCAGTGTGAAGAAAAAAAATCTTATTTTAACTGCCCCTTTTTTTCTCAATTACACAAGCAAATCAATCTATAATAACAAAACAGAGTCAATTAATATTTCTCAATGAGTAAATTAATAACAATATCAACTTCATAACCTGTCCAACAGATTACAATACAATATTAGCACTTTGAGATTTTTATTAATGAAAAGTGCATTATAAATGGAATTCATTATTATTATTATTATTATTATATACTGTACAATAAAACTGCATTTTAGGCATTTTGTCAACAATTAATACACCTAAGAACTTCACCTCACTCACTCTTTTTACTTCAACACCATCAATATTAAAAGAAACATCCAAAAATTTATCTTTCTTGGTAAATAACATATAATTTGTTTTATCAAGATTTAAATATAGCTTATTAAATTTAAACCAGTTTGAATTTTGACAAATTCTATTGATAACAGCTCAGTCATTTGTTTTAAATCATTACCAAAATAAAGAAAAGTTGTATCATCTACAAATAGAATACAATTTAAGAGACCTGAAACCTTTACCAAACCGTTAACATACAATATAAATAGCATAGGTCCAAGAATCAAGCCCTGTGGTACTCCACATATAATTTTGCCGAAATTTGATCGTACGTCACCTATATGCACATACTACTTTCTGTTATTTAAATAACTAGAGACCCACTGAAGTGTTTGTCCTCGAATACCATATTTATCAGTAAGAATGGTATTATCAATCGTGTCAAAAGCTTTTCTTAAATCAACAAACAAACTTATACAGTGTTGTTTTTTTGTCGATGGCTATGGTAATTTTTTCGGTTAATTCAGTTTTTAACAGCTCAAAACGACATAAACATAACAAAGATTACGATGAACATATACACAAATTACGATAGAATCTGAGAAATCAGAATTTGAAATTTATGATATGAAGACGAAACAGATAAAAATCTATTTCCAGCTTCAAATGAAATCAAATTCATAACTCCGAAAATTTTTAATGACATGAAAATCACAAATGATGGTCTTTCGATTATTCATTTCAATTACAGAAGTTTGAATGCCAATATAACCAAGATAACAGATTATTTAAACAACTTCAATAAAACGTTCACAATAATTGCATTATCAGAAACATGGTTAACTGATGATAACATAAATATTGCTCATATTAAGGGATACAAATTATTTTACATGAATCGAATTAAGAAAAAAGGTGGTGGAGTTACCTTATTTGTTAATAATGTAATAAAATGCAGACTAAAAAGTGACATGTCCCTAGTGGTGGATAATTTAATGGAAATGATAACTATTGAAATTATAAATGAGATAGACAAAAACCTCACAATAAGCTGCACTTATCAATCACCTGGTTCAAATATATAATGTTTTACTGAAAAAATGTTGTAGTTACTAGCTAAAAATAGTAACAAACCAATCTTTCTGTGTGTTGACTTCAACATTGACCTGGGAAACAAGGCAAACTCGGATAACATTACTGAATTTATAAATTCAATGTATTGTTTTAATTTATTTCCATTGATATTAAACCCTACTAGGATAACAACGTATAGTTCTACTATAATTGATAATATTTTCACAAATTTATCAAATGATAATTTAAATAGTGGTATTTTGTTAGCTGACATGAGTGATAATTTACCAATTTTCACAATTTACAATAAAGAAGCCTGTAAAACAAAACAAACTCATAAAAAAGCAGACAAAAAACAATAATAAATACATCAAAAAAGCTTTGGATATATTAAAGGTCGACTTAATTTATCAAAAATGGAATGATGTATTTGTAATAGATGTTAATAAATCATATGATGAGTTCATGAACATCTTGGATGGCTTGTATAAAAAAATTGTGTACTAAATACCAATATGAGGAAACGTACCATGGACCAACCATGGATGACGACAGGTTTAAGAAATGCTTGTAAAAAAAAAAAAAGAAGAACCTGTATTCTTGTTTTTTTAAATGCCGGACTCCTGAGATGGAATATAAATACAAAAAATATAAGAATAAATTACTAGGAATTATAAAGAAACAAAAAAAGGATTACTATAGTGGACTCTTACATAAAACTAATGGAGATATGAAAGGTACTTGGAAAGTTCTAAATAGTGTTTTGAATATTAAAACACCAAATCCAGCTTGCCAAGGTATTTTAAGAAAAATAATATTGAAATAAATGATGCAGATGCTATTGCAAACTAATTTAATAACTATTTTGTGAACGTTGGACCAGACCTTGCCAACAATATTCCACGAGTCGGCGTAAATGTGAAATATTCAGTCGATGGTTGTGTTGATACTATGTTTCTTCATGAAACTGATAAAGACAAAATATTGAAGGTGGTTGATAATTTTTCAGATAAGAGATCAAGGGACTGGATTGATATGGACATGGCGGTTGTTAAATCCATAATAAATCAAGTAATTGTACCCTTCACTTACATATGTAATATGTCCTTATCAGAGGGTATATTCCCTGATAACATGAAGATAGCAAAGGTTATCCCTATCTTTAAAAATGGTGACAAATGTGCTTTTGAAAATTATAGACCGATGTCATTATTACCACAATTCTCCAAATGTTTAAAAAAACTTTTTGCAAATAGATTGGGTAAATTTCTTACCAAACATCACATCTTGAGCGATAGCCAGTATGGATTTAGATCCAAACATTCTACATCCATGGCCCTAACTTTTGAGGCGTGGAAGGGGGGTTCGCAGACACCTCTGTGTCTGCTCATTGCAGAGGCACTCTGCTGGGGTTTATTAATTATGCTAATACCCCGTGGGTCGTGAGAGAGAGGGGGAAAAAGGCCCTCTGTCTTTATGACGGCTTGTAGGCCAGAGGGACGTGTTTTGCTGAAGATTGTGTGTTGTTGTTGTTGTTGTGTTTTTAGAGTCAATAAAACAGAGAGGAGCTGTTTCATGAACTTTATTCGTGCTTATGTGCAATGACGTACATGATTTTATGTCACTCACAGCAAAGAAAGCGTGATTTGTGCATGCTGTAAATAAACCAGCTGTTTGTACTGTGTTACAAGCAAAGTCTGGACATGAAAGGATCATTCCCGTTACCACGTGGGCGGGTGATCCTGTAACGTGGAAACGTGGACCTGGTTCATCAGGTACATTTTTGTCTGTTGTCACGATTCGCCGAAGAGGCCCTGTGCTTGGTCGCCTGGCGGGGGACAAACCTGTTTTTGCTCCATGCGTGCTCGATACGAGGTGGGCCCGGTGAGGGTCTCTGCCTGGGCTCCTCCTCGAATGCTGGCCGCTTCTGCGGTGGAACATGTGTTGCCGAGTGGTGCCGAGACTGCGTAGGTCTGCTTCTAGCAGACTCCCTTAGGGGGCGAAGCTTCTCCGGGAAATGCCCACCCGGAGAGCTTCCGCCTGTCTGCGTCTTTGGTCCAGCTTGGTCTGAATTCGCTCCAAAGCTTTACCAAACAATCCCTCCGGCTCTATCGAGTGATAGAGAAAAGGAACCTTTTGTTCCTCCGGGAGATCCGTCAGAGTCATCCAGAGGTGGCGGATTGCGATGACCACTTCCGCCATTCCCTTGCCCTGTGTAACAGCAGCTGTCCCATCATACGGAGCACAAAGTCTGTTGCTCTGCGGGCTTCATCCAGCAATTCGGAAGCCACCTGCTTGTCCGTTGTTGTTTGGAGCTGTTGCAGTTTTTCGGCCAGGTAAGCTTGCATTAACGTGGACGCGATCATGGCACGTGCTACGAGTCCCTGAGCCCTGTAGCATTTCTCGAGTAGAGACGCTGAGGCTCGACAAGCCTTGCTGGGAAGAGTTGGTTTTGTTCCTGATGACTTAGGAGCCAGGTGGGACGCTAGTGTGTCCTCAATGTGAGGCACGTTAGCTATTCCCGCTTCATCCATCCCATCCACATCGAGGAACTGCAAGAGGGGGAGAAGCATAGGGGCTCATGGGTGAGTCCAGGTGCGAGTTAGTTCTGTGAGGAAGTCCGGGAACACGGGCATCTTTTGCCTTGTGGTGGCCTGCTGCTTTGAGTAAAAATTGTTTCCTACCAGCCTCGTTGGCGAGGCGGAGGTTCAGGCCATGGGATGTGCAGTGCGTCCGTTGCATTGTGGCATAAGTCGAACAGAGCAGGGATGGAAAAGTCATTTTCTGGGAGCACAGGTACCAGGGTCTGTGAGAGATCTTCACCCTGATCATCCAGTTCCACGTCCGCCTCCTCCGTTGAAAATTCGCCCAAGGCTGAAATCGAGATCTCGTCCTCGTTCATCATGCCCCGGGTGTCAAATTTGACTGTTAGGTCCACCATGGGAGCCAGCACGTCAGGGCTGTCGCCCCATTCGACATGTGTGCTGTCATGTAGAGCCATGTTCTCTAACTCCGGCATGGGAATGAGGAACTCCGTAGTGTCCGCGTCCGCTGGTGTCGCTGAAGAGCCCATGGCCTTGGTGACAAGGTCAACCCGATGCCGCAGCACCGTATCCATCATGAGGCTGCAGTGTGGGCAAAAGTCGGGCGTATCCAGTGCTGTTTTTGCATGAAGCATCCCCAGGCAGACTGGACAGGCCTTGTGGGTGTCCATTGCTGCGAGGGAAAAGCCACATCCACTGGGACAGGCGTGCGAAGTTGGGATCGCCGTCCCGCTGGTTTTCCTTAGAACTCTCGCCTTTCGTTTTCCTTTCTCCGGAGGCATGTCCGAGATGAGGCGAGCGAGTCCTTCCAGAATCTTTTTTCTTTTTTCTTGAAATGTCTCATCTGTCGCGTCGCTTTTGCTGGTTAGCTCGCTAGGAGTTAGCAAGGTAGCTTTTTTTGTGGCGTAGTTAGCGCCGTCGAGCGAAGCAACCTGTAGAGAGAGGAGAAGAAAATACTTTGGGGTTAAGAGAAAATGTACCGGCCTAGCTTTCGCTAGTCCAGCAGTACGCAGGAATAATTCTCTGTGCGCTCTGTGTAGGGAGCAGGCTCATCTCTGGTTGAGCGATGAAGCAACAGAGAAGTCCCGCGAAGAGGTAGTTCAGGTTTAAGCGAGGTGAAGGGCAAAAAAGAGAAAGATGGATGGGCGTCAGCCGCTTAAGTACCCAGAGTGCTCTGGTGCGGCGTTGACGCCCCTACCGTAAATGCGTGAGTATATTCCTTCAGGTAATCGTGCGGGGGCGCAATTCCCATAGCCATTGACTCCAAAATTTATAGGGAATACCAAAAAACCTACGTTGTTTGTCTAAGAGGACAACAGACACTTAGACCAAATTTTATTGTCTTTTCTATTTTTAGTTCTAACTTAAACTAAGTTATGAATGGAGGAATAGATTGGAAGAAGTGGCCTTCATTACAGTAGCCCTCCTGAACCTTATATAGATGTAGATCCCTATATCTAACTTTACAGCATGACCCACCCCTTCATTGGTAATTTTAGCTGATCTAAACCATGATAGCTTACACACCAGGTTTCATGCTCTGCGCCTGTCAGGCTCTGCGCCTGTCATGTTTTTTTCTGTTTTCACTTACTCCTCAGTTTCCAGTCTGCATCCCTAATCACTTTCACCTGTTGTCATCAGCCACCTGCCTAGCTGCCCTCATTTACTCACTTTCCCTCATAGTATAAAAGCCCTCTCATTTCATTTGTTCCTCGCCGGGTCATAATCATACCTCCCTGAAGTCTGGTGGAGCCACTACTCGTTTTCCCCTTGTTTTTGTAAGTTTATTGCACCGTCAGTTTATTGTTTTGATCATTAAAGTGTTTATTATTTTTACACTTTGTCTCTGAGTCCTGTTCGCCTGCATTTTTCGGTCTGCGTCCTCCACTGGAACCAAATCGTGACAGTATGACCTGGCCATCACGAAATCGCAGATCCCGCAGGCGTAACAGAAGACTGACGGACGCGGCCCCAGGACAGGACGAGCCGACCGTGATTCACATGTACGGGTTTCGTGCAGAGACCGGCTGGGGAGACAACAGCTCGGACACAGAGATTCTCTCATCCCCGCTTCTGGTCGAGGAGGAAGAGCGGAGGAAGCTCGGAGGCGGCCGCGTAGCTCTTTGTCCGTCTTCCCCCTTTGTTCCAACACTCGGTTCTATGTGGTCCGACTCGGACGAGGGCCAGGACTTGGACCCAAATGGGTTTTGGATGGATCCGGTACCGGCTCTCAGTCCACGTCACCGCTGGACTGAATGTGTGGACATTTCCGGGTTCCAGCCCCGCCCACAGTCAAACTCTCCACGCCGGCTGTCAGAAAAGCCGGGGAAATTTTCGAAGGGGGGGGGGGGCATGTGTCAGCCCATGTACTGACAACGGTTCTGACAGGACTGAGGGGAGACTGGGGCTGACGGGGGAGGCTACGCGCCCTTGCACTCCTGTTGCTGGGAGCATGGAAGTCATACGTCCCGGCGTACCTGCCATGAAGAAGGAGGACTACAGCTCCAGTGTTTTGTGGGAAAGATTGATCACTGCCGAAGGAATCATTTCCTCATATACTGGAGCTGATAACAGAGACGACTCACTGGGGGCGTGGCAGCTGTTCGAGCAAGCGTGGAAGGAGAGCTGTGTGTTACGCTCATTGCTACTTGCTCGCGTTCAGCCAGGTCCACCTCCCAACTCACCACCTGCTGATCACAGCTCCCTATCTTCATCAAGTCTTCTTCTGAGCTCTCCCACAGTAGCTGAACATCCCACAGCAGCTGAACGTCCCACAGCAGCTGAACGTCCCACAGCAGCTGAACGTCCCACAGCAGCTGAACGTCCCACAACAGCTGAACGTCCCACAGCTGCTGAACGTCCCACAGCAGCTGAACGTCCCACAGCAGCTGAACGTCCCACAGCAGCTGAACGTCCCACAGCAGCTGAACGTCCCACAGCAGCTGAACGTCCCATAGCAGCTGAACGTCAGAACTCACAGACAGCTGGAGCTCTCACCCCTCCACCCACAGCTGAACATCTGAGCCCAGTAGCAGCTTCTCAGCCTGATGCACCTTTCAGCTCTCCAGAGGCTGCACTTCCTAGCTCTGGTCCAGCAACACCAAGACTGGTCCCTCCGGTGCCAACACCAAGACTGGTCCCTCCGGTGCCAACACCAAGACTGGTCCCTCCGGTGCCAACACCAAGACTGGCCCCTCCGGTACCAACACCAAGACTGGTTCCAGCACCCAGACTGGGTCTAGCACCAAGACTGGGTCCAGCACCCAAACTGGCTCCTACACTAGCACCAAGGCTGGGTCTTGCACCTGGTCCATCGGAAGCAGTGTCTCTCTTTCTCTTTGTCTCCACAGATACTGGTCCAGAGGTGGTCCTGGGTCCTGAGGTCCTCACTCATCCATCTGGAGTCTTCGTCTCAGCAGAGGGTCCCCACGATGTCTCAGAGGGTCCCCACGACGAGGGTCCTCACAACGTCTCAGAGGGTCCTGACGACGAGGTCCCCGACGACGTCTCAGAGGGTCTTGACGACGAGGTCCCCGACGACGTCTCAGAGGGTCCTGACGACGAGGTCCCCGACGACGTCTCAGAGGGTCCTGACGACGTGGTCCCCGACGACGTCTCAGAGGGTCCTGACGACGTGGTCCCCGACGACGTCTCAGAGGGTCCTGACGACGAGGTCCCCGATGACATCTCAGAGGGTCCTGACGACGAGGTCCCCGACGACGTCTCAGAGGGTCCTGACGACAAGGTCCCCGACAACGTCTCAGAGGGTCCCCACGACGAGGGTCCTGACGACATCTCAGCAGAGTGTCCCCACGACGTCTCGGCAGATGGTCCCCACGACGAGGGTCCCCACGACATCTCAGCAGAGGGTCCTCACGACAAGGGTCCCCACGACGTCTCAGCAGAGGGTCCCCATGACGAGGGTCCTGACGACGTCTCAGAGGGTCCTGACCACGTCTGAAAGGGTCCTGACGACGGGGTTCCCAGCGGCGCAGAGGCCTCGTCCTCGACAGAGGGTCCCGGCGTCGCAGACGTCTTATCGCCCGCCTCGGCGCCCGCCGACGTCTTCTCGCCCGCCTCGCCCGCCTCGGCGCCTAACGACATCTCGGCGCCCAACGACGGGGGTCCTGGCATCGCCGACGTCTGTGTTCCGGCCGACGACTGTGTTCCGGCCGACGACTGTGTTCCGGCCGACGACTGTGTTCCGGCCGACGAAGGTGTTCCGGCCGACGAAGGTGTTCCGGCCGACGAAGGTGTTCCGGCCGACGAAGGTGTTCCGGCCGACGAAGGTGTTCCGGCCGACGAAGGTGTTCCGGCCGACGAAGGTGTTCCGGCCGACGAAGGTGTTCCGGCCGACGAAGGTGTTCCGGCCGACGAAGATGTTCCGGCCGACGAAGTTGTTCCGGCCGACGACGACAAAAGTGTTCCGGCCGTTGCTGGGCGTTACTCTGGTCGCCCGCCTGACGTATCGCCGCTCGATGGACGACCTCCTGGACGTCCTCCTGAACTTGCTGATGGCGATGGGCGGCCTCCTGGGCAACCCCCGGATCTGGCTGATGGCGATGGGCGACCTCCTGGGCGACCCCCGGATCTGGCTGATGGCGATGGGCATCCTCCTGGGCGTCCCCCGGATCTGGCTGTTGGTGATGGGCGTCCTCCTGGGCACCCCACGGATCTGGCTGTTGGCCCGCCGTCCTGCCTGTTGCCTCCCTCCGCCCGCCCTTGTTCTTGTGGGGGGTCCTTCTTGGGGGTGTCGGGTGCCACCCTTGAGGGGGGGTTCTGTCATGCTCTGCGCCTGTCAGGCTCTGCGCCTGTCATGTTTTTTCTGTTTTCACTTACTCCTTAGTTTCCAGTCTGCATCCCTAATCACTTTCACCTGTTGTCATCAGCCACCTGCCTAGCTGCCCTCATTTACTCACTTTCCCTCATAGTATAAAAGCCCTCTCATTTCATTTGTTCCTCGCCGGGTCATAATCTTACCTCCCTGAAGTCTGGTGGAGCCACTACTCGTTTTCCCCTTGTTTTTATAAGTTTACTACACCGTCAGTTTATTGTTTTGATCATTAAAGTGTTTATTATTTTTACACTTTGTCTCTGAGTCCTGTTCACCTGCATTTTTGGGTCTGCGTCCTCCACTGGAACCAAATTGTGACACCAGGTGCACATAGGTAAGGCTTAATGTAAAATCCCAATCATAAACCCACCTAAAACCACATAAGTCCATGACACATAGAACCAGAGTGGCACCGACTGGAAACCAAAGGTGGATGCCAGACCGTTAGGAAGCGCTAAAGCGCTAATCCGCTTATATCGGACCTAAACAATTTGTTAGCTTTACAAAGGATTGACTAACTTTTATAATTCATAAGCGGATTTGCGCTATTTTAATTTAAAATGCAGTACCGCTAATAACTAATTATCTATCATTAAAAATGAAAAAACTTATTTACGGGCTCTTAAATCAACCGGACGATTGCTAACAGACCCATATCCTGTCAGCGCCGGATGTGGTCCGTGACAAAAAAGCGTCCCCCTCAGTCTCTTGGCTAGAGAGCGTAGTTAGCAACCAATGTGTTACTCTGCAGCCTTATTGCTTGTTTTCGAAGAGTCAGACGAAGAGTTTTTAACATGGAGGGTGAACTTATGGATGTTTCTCAGCGGCCTACGCGACGCGTCTGGATTTAAAAAAGTAGTTCGCCATTTGCCCTCTCTTCAAAATGGCGGTGGCCACAGAAGCTAAGGACTTTCCAAGAAAACACGGTAAAAACAATTATTTCTTTGCTGAGAAAAAATATATTTCATAGCTGACGTTATAGCACAAGTTCTTCTGAGCTTGAGAGTTTCACGAAATGGTCAAATCTGCTGGATTTAAAAAAGTAGTTCGCCATTAGCACTGTTCAAAATGGCGTCCGCGACTGCCACAGAAGTTAAGAACATAAAATAGCTGACAGGGCAGCAAACTTACATACTCAGGGAATCACAAGGAACTCAGGAGACAGCAGCAACAGGAGACAATGCCAGGACAACGATAAACACAGAGATACAGACTTATATACAGGTACATGAACACATAGCATGACAATCACAAACACCTGGACAACAAAATGGAGGAGATAAGCAAGACAATTAACAGAGCGACTAGGGAGTGTATGGATGGGGACCTACCACCTGAGAGCAACATGCTTACAACTGTTATCTTGAAGTTCTAGGGTGTAGAGAGACACATAAACGGTTATGGTAGACCGGATTTGGCCCACAGGCCTTGAGTTTGACACATGCGATCTAGTGGTACTAAAAGTAATAAAAGAAAAAAAAACAGCCAAATATGTCAGCAGTTTAGCTAACAGACTTTGGAATGGGTACATTTTGTCCTTGTCAAACCTGTTGAAGAGAACCAAACTAAATACTCTGAAACTCAAACAACTTACTGTATAACAGTTCATGCACCGCTAGTTGGCAGTGTAGTGCAAATATTGCATAACTTGCTGCTACCAATTGTTGAATTTAATTAGCGGATTAGAATTAGCTTCCCCTAATTTTCATAAGACATTAGTGCTTTTGAAATTGCGGACCTAAATAAATTAATAAGTTCTTTAGAAATAGCGGAACTAATTTTTGGATTAGCGCTACCCAGCACTACTGGAAACCAACCAGCCTGCAACCTTCGATGTAGGGACCTGCAACTCCAACGTTGGTCTCCAATCTTCATCCAAGGGCCGCCTCCTCTGCGTCAATCGAGGGATCTCATCTACATGCTAATAAAAACAATTGTTACTGATGAAATCAACAACTCTAATAGTTGTGGAATTACCGCTATGGATTATAAGACTTTGTTTTCCAAGGGATTACAGACTCAGTTTTCCAAAGGATTAAATGCTTACCGCAATGGGATTACCTACGAACAGTACGGAATTAACAACCTTTATAGGATTATAATTTAGATTTTTCTTTTTCCATTTGCTAGATTACATCAAGATCAGAGACATTTGGTGGTATCCTTTCATGTTGGAACTCATCCCCATGGACAAGCAATGATTTCCAAAAGGGGGGACTATAGTGATACAAGCCTTCATCTCTCACCTGGATTTACACCTGTTCACATCTCTCTGAACTGTATTGAAGCACCTTTCACTGATTATCTCAGTGGGATACTTTACCACTGTTTTTTAAATAGTTTTGAAACAAGACACGTATTATTTCACAAGAGACTTCCTTTTAATTTGTGTTAATTCAGAATTAATTAACATAATAGCTCTTGTCATTGTACGATCATGGTTTATGCTGTTGCCAATGCTGGTCACTTCTTCATATGATGAATCAAACTGTGTCTAAAGTTGAGAAATATGTCAAGTTGAACTTTTCAGATTTGTTTTAGAAATGTTAAGATGTGAATCAAAGCCTAATCAATTTATCTTGTAACTGGCGACTGGTTTCTATCTTTTCTTAAAACAATATTTCTCTCTTATCCTGAGCAACCTTCAAACTTTCCAACCCTCTGACCTGAGCAAAGTCACTCTTGGTCCCTGGTGAACAACCAATGAGCAGATTGAGTTTAAATGAGGTCAAACTTCCTTTCTTAAGGTTCCACTTCCTGTTTCTCCAGGCAGTCTGCTGGTGAAGTTAACTATGTTCTTCTCCAAAGAGCTGAATGACAGTCTGTCAAAACGCCAATGATGTGTCATCAGCTAAGGTCTCATAGCATCGCTGGCTATCATTCCGCTCCGAGCTATAAAAAGCTCTACTTTAATTAAATTCCTTCAAGGAATATTTTATCTTGAAAAGCCAAAACCGGAACTGAGGCTGTTACCTCGGTGAGGTAGATACAGACTTGAGCGAGCTGCTGCAAGATGGATGCTGGTTGCCTGTAAACCGTAGCAGGACGGACGGTCCTTGCACGTAATGCTGTGACTAGTTTACCGGAGCAGAGACCAAGAATCTTCGCACAGGTAAAACGTTGATGTTCATTAGCGGGACCGGAGTCGAGCGGAAACTGCAGAGGAACTGCCATGTTTCCTGGTTAAACTCACGTGAAGATAATACCCCTCCCATCTTTCCTTCCATTCTCCTCCTAAACTTTTTATCTTCTTAAGCAAGTATCTAAACTTTAAGTTAAAAGTGCCTGCATATATAAAGTAATACAATATGTCATCTCATTACCTTTTTTGTTGTACCTAGAAGTTACAGATGCATGATTTCATCTGCTGAAGTAAATTATAGGAAAATTTGATCGATCAATCCATGTACAGGTATTCCCCGACTTACGAGCAAGTTCCGTTCCTACGTATCATTCATAAGTCAAAAATTTGTAAGTCGGTACGCCCACCAGCCACCACTGACTACACATACATGTAAGTTACCAAACACTTCGCCCATCCTAACACAGCTACATAGTTATCAAAAACACATACATGTATTGTACAGTACATTTATTTAGAGACATACTGTACATTAATAAAATAAAAAATACAATTTCTTACTGTGAACTGGTCTCCACCGCCAGTCAGTCCGTGTCTCCGATGGGGGTAGCGGGGGGTAGCTAGTTCAAGGTGTCGTCCCTCCAAAAGTCAATTTAGCCCCCGTAAGCTTGGCGTCCATCCTTCCAAAAGGCTGCACCGCTGTTTATCCACATGTCACCTCGGTGTTCATCAAATATCTGAGGCTGCCAGGTAGACACGGATGGAGCTCCGGCCACCCACAGCAGGCTATCGGCAGCCATTTCAGAACAAGCGCGAGCTAACGGAAGCTAAAAACAACGCGATTGGAAACCACCGCAACAAACCGGAAGTGATGTAATTCGGGTAAAAATAATAAAAATAATAATTTTAATAATAATACTTTATTTATAAAGCCATTAAAAAAAACACAGCTGCAACAAAGTGCTGTACACATGAAATCAAGAACATTTTTTAAAAAATCATCTTTTTATTATTTTTAATAACTTCGTAAAGTCGGAACTTTGTAAGTCGAGGGCTTCATACGTCGGGGACACCCTGTACATATGTTGTGATGTAATTTAATGATTTGTTAATTAAATGATTCAGTTCTGCTGAACCAACATAAATTAACGTTTCACGTCTTTTACATCTCATCACCTAGTCACAGATTTATATTTTAATCTGAAAAAGTGAGAACCCGTGAATTATTAATTTATTGGTGTGTCAGTCTAAACCCTGCTCAATTTACATCTAATGTATAGGTAAATCAGTAAAACTGATCACCTCCTATATTATTACTATATCAATCTGTGAAAATAAACACTGTTAACTTTTCTACGTGTGGAGACTTGTCTCGCTCACTGGTTTTCATACTATCTGTGTTCCTGGAGTTCTGAAA
>JBBPBX010002947.1:0-20318 GCA_038048925.1 Garcialebias charrua
TAAATCGGGGGTTTCCTGTACAGTACTATGTAAATCAATGTAAATCAAGACTACCGGTAATGTAGATGTACAGCTAACTGAATTCAGTGCTGCCTCTCAGCACGCAGGTTGCACTGATTCAAATCCTGACCAGGGGCCTTTCTGTGTGACGCTTGCATGTCCTCTCCGTGCAAGCATGCATTTTCTCCAGGTACTCCTAGCCGTTTCCTCTCACAGACCAAAAACATGCATGTTAGGCTGATTGGTAACTCTAAATTATCCCCTAGCTGTGAGTGAGAGAGTGAATGGTTATTTGTATCATTTGTCTCTACGTGTCCCTATTTAAGGTTGGGCATCGTTTGAATTTGAGCGATTCTGGTTCCGATTCAGATTCTTCGTTTCGATTCCGATTCTTTTCGATTCTCGATTCCGATTCTTTTTGTAGGTGGGGTTAAAAAAAGACATGTCTATTCAATTCAATTTATTTATACTGTATAGCGCCAAGTCACAACAGAAGTCATCTCAGGGCACTGAACAGAAACAATCAAATATAAAAATAAGTTAAATGAAAACTTTAATATAAAAAATAATAAGTTAACACTATTTATCTGAGGAGACTGCTTTAAGTTTAACTCCATGTTATAAAAGAGCTACAGTAGTTAGCCAGAGTTCTTTCAGGATGAAATAATTTGAACTTCGATTTGAATTTTAATGCTATGAACTTTTTCCTTTTTGTTAAATTTACTAAGAATTCTCACAGGGCTATTTTCAACCAGTATATCAAACTTATGAACTTCAATATGTTATGAATTTTATTTTCGCAGGGGTACACTTTCACAAGAGAGCTTTATGTTTTTAAACCTCATGGAAACACATGTCGAGTGTCTGATGCTGCAGTCATGTTACTGATGGGCTAACCTGCTGCAGAATATCAAACAAAATTATCCTCATCTTCACTCTCAGGACTTTCTTCAGACTGCTGACCCCATCATCTCCACAGTCTTCCTCTGTAGACCACAAAGAACATTACTAGGATTTAGATTTCATATTTTAATAACAGAAAGGACAGTTGTGCATGAATGACACTTCACCTGCTCCATCAGTTTTCTCTGTATCTGCTCCCAAACACACCATCCATCTTCTGTTTAAAGTGCAGAGCAGCTCTTCTCCACCTTATAACAAGGTGGGGTTAACTTATTTGACAAGTGGTCCATGGTATGTGGTGTGTACTTGGGTTGATGGCTTAAACAAACATGTCCCTGTTACTGTAACGTTAGTTGGACAGTTATTAGCTCTGTTGTTATTGTCTAACTAACCTAAATGTTGGCGATTCCACATCTGAAAAGGGATGCAACCTTTTCACAACATATGCTGTAACTGTGGCACTCTTCATTCAGTTGCACAGACGTACGGTAGTTCTCTTGGACGCTGGTGAACACCTGGCTAACGTTAGCCATTTCAGGTCGTTTGCCTAAGAAAACAATACGAGCTAACATTAGCATCGTGTTTGTATTTGAGCTGACTTACCGCTTTAAGTGGAGTATAACTTGTTAGCTGCCTTAATGTTGGTATGAGACATAGTTTATAGTTTAACTTACGGAGATGAAGCAGCAAAAAGTCCGGCGGAAAGTTTTTGATGAACGGACCACTTCCGGTCGGACACGGACGAAGCGAAAATAATCCAGCGAAGCGCGTCAAAGACGGGCCACTAGTTTACTTCTCCACCCTCCTTTGCATGATAGAAAATTATTGCAAGTGCTGCACTGAGCTGACCGGTCATTTTATTAAAGTTAAGCCACGCTTCGAGCGCGGCTGCACACTTCTGGTGGATTCTGATGAAATAAAATGTAAATTAAATAATGAAATGTCAATAATAGTTGATAATATTATGGAAATGATAACAATAGAAATTATAAACAAAAACGATAAAAACATAATAATAAGTTGTGTATATAGATCACCAGGAGCAAATATAGAAATATTCACGGATAAAATCTTGGAACTAATGGAGAAAAGTTTTAATAAAAATATTTTCTTGTGTGGAGACTTTAACATTGATATGGGAAATAAAACAGATTCAAATAACATAAGCACATTTATAAACTCAATGTACAGTTTAAATATGTATCCATTGATATCAAAGCCAACAAGAATTACAACTCATAGTGCCACAATAATTGATAATATTTTCACAAATATAACAAATGGGGATGTAATTGGTGGTATCTTAACGACCGACTTAAGTGATCATTTACCAGTTTTCACAATCTTTAAAAATGATCAAAAAATCACAAAAGCAGACACAACGAAGAAAAAAATCATAAACACATCAAAAAAAGTTTTGGAAAAATTGAAAGAGGATCTGGATAAACAAGACTGGAATGATGTGTATGTTGATGATGCGAACAGGGCATATGATGAGTTTATGAATATCTTGGAAACCCTGTATGAAAAGAATTGTGTGCAAACAAATTACACAAAGAGAAATACGAATGATCAACCATGGATGACAAAAGGGTTAAGAAATGCATGTAAAAAAAAGAATTATTTGTATTCATGTTTCTTGAAATTGCGAAGTCAGAGCGCAGAAGAAAAATATAAAAAGTATAAAAATAAATTAGTAGGGATTATAAGGAAACATAAGAAAGAATATTATAGTAAATTATTAGATAAAACTAATGGTGATATGAAAGCAACATGGCGAGTAATGAATGGTGTACTGAAGAATCATAAAGCAAAAACTGGTATTTCAAAATATTTTGTAAAAGACAACGATGAAGTTCATGATGAAAATGAAATTGTAAATGGATTTAATCAATATTTCGTGAATGTTGGATCAAGCCTTGCAGCTAAGATACCAAAAGTAGATAAAAATATGATCCACTCAATTACAGGTTGTGCAAATAGTATTTTCCTAAATGGAACTAACAAAGAGGAAATAATGAATGTAGTAAAACATCTTACAGACAAGAGATCGAAAGACTGGGTGGACATGGATATGATGTTTGTAAAGGACATAATGAGCCATGTTATTGAGCCGTTCACATACATATGTAACTTATCATTTTCAACAGGAATTTTTCCAGATAATATGAAAGTAGCTAAGGTCGTTCCTCTTTTTAAAAATGGTGATAAATGTGTATTCAACAATTATAGACCTATATCCTTGTTACCACAGTTTTCAAAAATTCTTGAAAAACTATTTGTAAACAGACTAGACCAATTTATAGATAAACAAAATATTCTAAGCAGCAGTCAGTATGGGTTTAGATCAAAAAACTCTACATCAATGGCTCTCATGGAATTAATGGAACAAATAACTACTGCTGTCGATCAAAAACAACACTGTATCAGTATCTTTGTTGATTTAAAAAAAGCATTCGATACTATTGATCACACCATTCTCCTTGAAAAACTGAACAAATATGGTATTAGAGGACCAGCATTACAGTGGGTATCTAGCTACTTAAAAAATAGGAAACAATTTGTACAAATAAATGATGTAAGATCTGACCTCTGTAATATCACATGTGGAGTTCCCCAAGGCTCTGTACTTGGACCAAAGCTTTTTATTTTATATGTGAATGACTTGGTAAATGTGTCAGGACTCCTTAAATGTGTACTTTTCGCAGATGATACCACTTTTTTCTGTTCAGGTGAAGATATAGAACAAATGTTAGAATTGATAAAAACAGAATTTATAAAGATACAAACTTGGTTTAAAATAAATAAATTATCATTAAATCTAGAGAAAACTAATTACATGATATTCGGTAATAGAAAGAAAACTGTTGATGTTCCACTCAAAATTGAGGATGTTGAGATTTGTAGAGTGAGTGAGGTGAAGTTTTTGGGTGTTATCATTGATGACAAACTGACATGGAAACAACACATAAATTCTGTAAGAATAAAAATAGCTAAATCGATAGCAGTACTGTACAAAGTCAGAGACCTATTGAATGATAAGGCTCTGTATTTGTTGTATAACACAATCATTGTTCCACACTTAATCTATTGTATTGATGTTTGGGGGAATGCGTGTAAAACAATCACAAAGCCTATTTTTGTATTACAGAAAAGAGCTGTAAGAATTATCACTAGAAAGCATTACCGTCATCCATCAAGTACATTATTTTATCAACTAAAATTACTGAAGTTCCATGATTTGGTAGACTATAATATTTTATCAGTTATGTATAGAGCTCAAAATAATGCATTACCTTTAAATATCCAAATGCACTTTGTTAAAAGACAAAGTTGTTATAATCTTAAGGGAACAGAGTTGTTTGTAAAACCACAATTCAGAACCAGTTTGAAGGGACGTTCTACCTCAATTCAGGGAATTAGATTATGGAATGGCTTGGAGAATGTAGTTAAAAATGCCAAGTCAGTGTTTACATTTAAAAAAATGATCAAAACAAATATGTTAAAAAAATATATGTGAAATAACGTAATGTGTATTGCATTAGTTAGAAAATTAGAAAGTGTTAGTCAGTTTGTACTGTATTAGTATTAGTTAGAAAACTAGAAAGAGTTAATCATTTTGTACTGTATTAGTATTAGTTAGAAAATTAGAAAGAGTTAGTCATTTTGTACTGTTGGTTGAAGAATATTATTGTTTAACCTGATTGTTGGAAAAAGTTGGTTGAAGATTATTATTGTTTACATGGTTTGACTACTGTTGTTTAATCTGATTGTTGGAGATAAGGGGCAGATATAATAAGATTTATTCTTCTTTCTGCCACCTTTCATTTTTTTACATTTTGTACACTATCATTATGAGATTGCCTTGTATTGTTTCTTTTGTAAAAAAATGAACAAATTTAATAAACATAAACATAAACAAACATTCTTCTTCGTTGGTTTTCGGCGGCAAGTTCTTCTTCTTCTTTTAGTTTAATGGCGGATTGCAAACAACGTTCAGGTGCATACCGCCACCTACTGAGCAAGAGTGTGTAGCTCATGGCCTCCTATTTCTGTACATGTATTCTACTTTTTCCAGCAGGATATTATTTCTATCCCCTCATCTGTCTTCTACTGGAGAAACTTTGTCCCTGACTCACAATGGAAAAATGTGTGGACATTTCATCAGAAACTGATGATAAACAACAAAATGAAAGATGTCTCCTTTAAACTGTTACACAGAATATATCCTACTAATCAATTCATGAAGAAATATATCAAAACAATTGACCCCAACTGTAAATTTTGCAAAGAGCACCCCGAAACAATCAGTCATTTATTCTGGAATTGTTGTATCATTAAGACATTTTGGAAGCATTGTAATAATTTTATCATCAGTAATATTGATTCAAAATTTTCGTTAAGATATGAACACATTATTTTTGGCTTTCACGAAAAGAATATTAATGTTAAAAAAAAACTGGCAATTAATTTAATTATAATATTTGGCAAATACCATATTCACAAATGTAAATTTTCATCATCTTCGCCTTTTTTTCCAGGCTTAATTAAAGAAATAGAATTATATTTATGCACCATTTCTAAGAGTAACAACAAGAAAGCTATAAACACGTTTGAATGTTGTAGCTCCTTGAGTATATTTAATGTATAATTTTATTTTTTATG
Organism: Garcialebias charrua; assembly: GCA_038048925.1. Lineage (NCBI taxonomy): Eukaryota > Metazoa > Chordata > Actinopteri > Cyprinodontiformes > Rivulidae > Garcialebias > Garcialebias charrua. The sequence continues at coordinate 5,569 of JBBPBX010002947.1, forward strand.
CACTCATTGTAGAAATCTGGCACCCCCCTGGCATAGTTATTTTTTTTTCTCTGTGTTCCTTGTTCTTGTAATCTTGTCCTTTGTTCTTTTTGTTCACATTCTTATGATTGTAAATGTATCTGTAGTAAATTAATAAAAATAAAAAAAAGTATTCTACTTTTAATAGTGTTAACAATGTTATGTAGATAAATGAACAACTCTTTTCTAACATATTTTATTTTATCTTTATCCCCTTCAGTCCCTAAAATTCCTCCCATACTCCAAACTCTCCCTGCCTCTTTGACTTTTCTTTTCAATCTGTCCCTTTCATTTGTATATTTAATGCACTCCATAAGTACATGTTCTACACTTTCTGTTTCCCCACCTACTGTCATTCCGTTTCCCTATCAAGAACATTGTATCATTTAGAAGTGTATGGCCTACCCTCATTCTCATTACTATCACCTCTTCTCTTCTACTTGTACAATGTTTTGCTAGTTTTTTGATACTTTGTAAAAAAATAAAAATAAAACTTTCTTTTGTTTTTTTCTCTCTTTTGTTTTCTATTGTTTATTGTTTGTTTGTTTATTGTTTAAGGAAATTCTACCACTGCTGTTCATTGTTCTTTAGTTTTAGCAGGTCGCTTTCGTAAATGAGCCCATGAGGTTCAAAAGATTTACCTGACTAAATAAAGGTTGAATGAATGAATGAACATCTTTCTCTATAATTATTTATTGTAACTGATTTTTGTATTTTGAATAATCTTCTTCCTTTCTTGTCTTCATTCCATCTTTTCTGCCATTTTTCTTTTTCTTTTCCTTTAATAATTGACTTACCCTCTCCTTTCCCTAACATTATATTAACTGTTATTTCTCCTTTCAATGCTTTTTTAGCAAGTTTATCTGCTCGTTCATTCCCTTCCACCCCCTCGTGTGCTGGTACCCAACAAAACTGTACATCAATTCCACCTCTGTGTAACCGGAATAATGTGTGCTGTATTTCCAAAAGAAGGTCTTTCCTGTCGTTTCCTTTCGACTGCATACTTTCTATAACAGCCTTTGAATCAGTGCACATCACCACCCTATCAGGTCTAACCTCCTCAATCCATTGCAAGCTAAATATAACTGCCACCATTTCTGCTGTGTATATTGAAAGTTGATCTGATATCCTTTTGGAAATACAAACTTCAAATTCTGGGATATAAACTCCTATTCCCACCCACCCCTTTGTATTTTTTGAGCCATCTGTGTAAATTTCCATATTCTTTCATTCAACCTTTATTTATACAGGCTAGCCTCGTTGAGTCACGGGGACTCATTTACAAGAGGGACCTGTCTCACTCACACCCAGGGTCAATTTAGAGTTACCAGTCAGCCTAACATGCATGTTTTTGGTCTGTGGGAGGAAACCGGAGCACCCGGAGAAAACCCACGCATGCACGGAGAGAACATGCAAACTCCACCCAGAAAGGCCCCCGGACCGGGATTTGAACCGGGGACCTGCTTGCTGAGAGGCAGCAGCTCTACCAGTTGTGCCACTGTGCTGCCAATAACTGTTGCAACTTGCTGAACTGTTTTGTCTATCTTAGAAGTGTTTGTTAATCATACACAATTAATAAGTAAAATGGTTTTTAAAAGTCTGCAAAAAAGCTGCTTTCAACAAATGACCACGTATTGGCACCATATTGAAAAAAATTACACTATGAATGGTTGCTTTTTTATTGTCACTACTATATGTGCAATGAGATTAAAACATACAATCATACAAACAGTAAAACATACATTCACATATGCACATGCATGTTTTTCTTGTCAAAATAATGTGAGTACCTGTACCTCCATGCAGACTTTTTCAGTTCACAGTATCAAACTACAAAATATTGAAACACACCTAAATACACCAAAAAATACTTTGTTTAGATTCCTAACCCAGCAGGCTTTGAAACAGTGTTTTCTAACACGTTTGAACATGTATGGTTTAAATCTGAACAAGAAAACTGAACCTCATACAACACATATTGTACATACAACATTAAATGTATCAAAGTAAGTTAGAGAGATAATGTAACTTGCATAAACGCACATGTATTTTTTAAAGATAGAGCTTGGTCCTTGAAAGCTTCATACTTTGTATGTTGGAGGTAAAATGTTAAGATGATATAATGAATTTGACAATGGAGGCAAATCGGAGAAGATCTCTGGCAACAGCATTCTGGAGCAACTGAAGAATTATTTTAGCTTTCTGGTAGCCAAAGATAAAAAATATCCTGATGCATGCTCAATACTCCGGGTAGAAAAAATCTAACAAAGTTAAGTTTGGGCCTCTAGACAGAGTTTAAAAAAATTGTTGAAACGTTTCATTTTTTATCAAAAATACTTTGTCAGTCTAAGGAACTGTAATAAACTCAGTCTTATAAATAGCGTCTTCTCATAGTAGATCAACCAGTTTGTAGGTGAGAGCCAAAACTAGCTGTTCACATGATAAAAGAGGACCTAAAAACGTTAAAGACTTGACTTTTTTAGATTTTTCTACCTGGATTATGGTATTAAGAATGCATCAGGATATAAAGGAGTACCATCAGCCAAACAAGCGATGGTTAGTGCTCTGATGGCCACTTGCTATTCACAGAGGACTGAGTAATACTAACAATAACAGCATTGTAAGAAGGTGGCAATTGGCATGGAGGCCTCCACTCCTGTTTAATAATAGATGACTTATACCCTGATGCATGCTCAATAATCCAGGTAGAAAAATCCAAAAAAGTTAAGTCTGGTCCTCTGGACATTCAAAAAAACAAAACAAAACAAAGCAACAAAAAATGTAGAAACGTTTCGTCTTTCGTCCGAAAGACTTCCTCAGTCTGAGAAGAGTCTTCTTCTTCTTCTTTGGTTTTTAACGGCAGCTTGCATCCATCATTGTTGCACTACTGCCATCTCTTGGTGCTTATATATTAATTTATTTTCTCAAATTCTCATATTGAGTCCAGTATTTTTTAAAAAACGAAATATCTTTCTTTTCCCTTCATCACTACTCAGCTGAGCAGCGACTTCTTCCAACTTTAGTTCCCTATTATGACCAATTTCCATTCTCAATATTCTCCTATGACCCACATATTTCCTGCAATTATTAAAAACATGTTCTATTGTTTCTGCGGCATTACACCAATCACATAAACCAGTAAGATGTTTCCCCATCTTAAAAAGAGTGTCATTTAATAAACTATGCCCAGTTCTTATTCTATTTATAATTATCTCCTCCCTCCTATTTATTCCTCTGAGTCTATTAACATCAACTGTATTTTGTATCCTATATAAATGTCTCCCTTTTGTCTCATTATCCCATCTCATTTTCCATAATTTCTTGCTTTCGTTCCAAACTATACTTTTTCCTTCAGATTTAGTTAACTTTATCGGCATATCAATGTCTACTTTTTTAACAGTTTCTTTAGCCAACTTATCTGCCCTTTCGTTGCCTAATATACCCACATGGGCAGGAGTCCACATAATTACTAGATTTTTATTTTGTTCACATAGTCTTTGATGAACAAAAAGAATCTCATACAAAATGTGTTGATTGCATGAGCTTCCCTTTGCAATGCTCAACAGTGCTGATAATGAATCACTACAAACTATAATTTTACTTATTCTAGTATCCTCCACCCATTCTAAAGCCAATAAAATAGCACACAATTCTACTGTATATATACTTAGAAAATTAGATGTTCTTTTCGAAAGCTTAATCTTTAACTCCGGAATCACTACTGCTATACTAGTTGCTTCAGTTATTGGATCTTTTGAACCATCCGTATAAATTTGCAAATAATCATTATACTTTTTCTCTACTCGATCATAAAATTCTTGGCAAATATCTGTGGTATTTTTCTTAATATTTCGTAATGAACTATCAACATTAATGTATTTCCATGTCCATGTAGGCCTTAAAGGCCATAGTACAGTTGGATAAAATTCTTTGTTATATACTTGAAATTTTCTTGCGTTGCTATCCCCAATCCACCCAAAACTATGTTTAGGCTCCTTTCCTCTTTCCCAACAGTTTTCTAACACTTTCTTAACTGGATGATTTTCATTATGTCCTTTCAAATTTATCCAATAATTAACCATTAACTGTTGTCTTCTAATGCATAATGGCATTTCTCCTGCTTCTACTTGTAGAGCACATACTGGAGTTGATTTTACTGCCCCTAAACAAATTCTCAGTGCTCTAGCTTGGATGACATCTAATTTACTTAATAGAGTTTTAGCTGCTGATCCATACACCACACTCCCATAATCTATTCTTGACCGGATTAGTGACACATAAATATGTTTAAGAGATTCAAAATTTGCACCCCATGTCAACCCTGCTAAACACCTCATAATGTTTATTACCTTTTTACTCTTCACTATGATATGCTCTATGTGATTTCTCCAAGTTAATTTCTTATCAAACACTACTCCCAAGAACCGAAAATAATCAACACTTTCTAACTCTCTTCCATATAATTTTAACTTTTTAACTCCAATCTTTCTATTTGTGAAGAACATGACTTTTGTCTTTTCAACTGAAAATGTGAAGCCCCACTCTGTTCCCCACTCACTTACTTTATCTATCCCTTCCTGAAGTTTTAAAATAAGATGTTCCACATTTCTCCCCCTTTTCCATAATGCTCCATCATCAGCAAAAAGGGATTTACCATAACTGAAAGATATGTCTTTGAAAATGTCATTAATCATAACTGAAAATAGTGTAGGGCTTATCACACTTCCTTGAGGGGTTCCATTTTCTATTTTATATTGCTGTGATAAATATGATCCTATTTTAACTTGAATAGTTCTATCACATAAAAAATCTTTTAACCAATTAAACATGTTTCCACCTATTCCTGCCTGATGTAATTTAATCATTAGCCCTTCTCTCCATAACATATCGTATGCTTTTTCTACATCAAAAAACACAGAAACAACAGTTTCCTTATTTATCTGGGCTTTTCGAACATCGTCCTCTAAACATAAAATAGGATCCATTGCTCCTCTTCCTCTACGAAACCCACTCTGATGGTGTGTAATGATGTTTCTTGACTCTAAATAATGCATCAATCTCTCGTTCACCATCCTTTCCATCAATTTACACATATTAGAGGTTAACGCAATAGGTCTGTAATTTACAGGATTACTGTGATCTTTCCCAGGTTTCTTAATTGGGATAATAATTGCTTCTTTCCATCTATATGGTAAATGCCCTTCTCTCCATATCTTATTAAATAACATTAAAAGTTTATGTAATCCTTCATCATTTAGATTTTTTAACATATTATAACATATCTCATCTTTCCCTGGAGCACTGTTCCTAGTTTTTCCCAAAGCTCTTTTCAGTTCTCCAATAGAGAAGGGACAGTTTATCAGATCTTGATTAATATTCTCTTTTCTTCTTAAAGCTTCTACATTTCTTCTTTTAGTTATCTCCCTTTTCTGTTTGTCATCATCTGATAAATTTTTCCCACTATGTATTTCAACAAAAGTGTTCGCTAAAATATCAGCCTTGTCTCTATCAGTTATTGCTATTTGATTATTTTTATTAAGTACTGGATAACTCCAGTCTCTTCTGTCCCCCCCCATTTTTTTGATCATACCCCAAACTTCCCCTATTTGTGTCCTACTACCAATTGTATCACAGAAGTCTCTCCAATGAGTTCTCTTTGCTCTTCTTATTGTACGTCTTACTTTTGCCTGTGCTTTTTTATATTCAATTAGATGTTGAAAATTATGGGACCGTTTGACCAGTTTAAATGCTTTATTTCTTTCTCTTACTGCTGTTTTACAATCAGTATTCCACCACGGAACTAATTTTTTTCTATTTTTACCTGAAGTCTTTGGAATAGATTCCTCAGCAGCTTTTAAAATGCTATGACTCATCTCTTTACTCATTTTTTCAATACTCCAACCATTTTGAACACATAAAAGGTTCCTTTCACATAAATACTTATATTTTTCCCAATTTGCTTTCTCAAATATCCACTTACCTCCCACTAATTCAGGAATCTGGATCTGGCCCATCCTTATGTTACTGACTATAACATAATGATCACTACCAAATGATTTATTTCTTACTTGCCATTCACATAATGGAGCCAAGCAGCTAGATACAAATGTTAAATCTAATACCGATTCTTTACCAGAATTAATATCGATTCTTGTCTTCGCTCCATTATTCAAACATACAAGATTTTTATCATCCAAAAATTCTTCTAATATATTACCATTATAATCTATTTTCTCACTCCCCCATAGTGAATGATGGGCATTAAAGTCTCCACACCAAATAATATTTCCTTTCATACCTATCTCCTCAAGTTCACTTAATTCAATCTTTTTGCACGGATTGTAATAATTTATAATCATTATTTCTTTTCCTTCTATCCATATTTGAATTGCTACATATTCTAAGTCTCCTTTCCTTTCAATTATTTTATACGGAATACCTTCTTTAATCAGAGAAAGACACCCACCTCCATTCCCTTTTTTCCTATCGAATCTAACTGCAGTATATCCATGAACTCTAAAATCTAAAGAAGCCTTGTAAGAGGGGGACAGTTGAACCCGGAGGCCTCCACCTCTGTTTAATGATGGACGGTTTCTTTTCACAAAGATGGCCTCCTTTACTCCTCTCTCAAACCATTGTTCCTCTCTATCAAGGATGTGAACATCTTCATCCCTGAAAGAGTGACCTCTGACCTGGAGATGAGTGTAGACCACAGAGTCCTGACCTGATGATGTTGATCTTCTGTGCTGGGCCATCCTTTTGGCCAGTGGCTGTTTAGTTTCCCCGATGTAAGACTGATCACAGCCCTCCTGACACTGAACAGCATACACATATTACCGGCACAAACAGAGTAATATTGTGTATGCTGTTCAGTGTCAGGAGGGTGATCAGTCTTACATCGGGGAAACTAAACAGCCACTGGCCAAAAGGATGGCCCAGCACAGAAGATCAACATCATCAGGTCAGGACTCTGTGGTCTACACTCATCTCCAGGTCAGAGGTCACTCTTTCAGGGATGAAGATGTTCACATCCTTGATAGAGAGGAACAATGGTTTGAGAGAGGAGTAAAGGAGGCCATCTTTGTGAAAAGAAACCGTCCATCATTAAACAGAGGTGGAGGCCTCCGGGTTCAACTGTCCCCCTCTTACAATGCTGTTATTGCTAGTATCACTCAGCCCTCTGTGAATAGCAAACAACCATCAGGGTGTTAACGATCCATCGTTAGGCTGATGGTCCTCCTTGATCATGTGAGCAGCTGGTTTCGGCTGTCATCAGCCAACTGGTTGATCCACTGTGGGAGGGTGCTATTTATAAGACTGAGCTGAACTCAGCTTCTCAGACTGAGGAAGTCTTTCGGACGAAAGACGAAACGTTTCTACATTTTTTTTGCTTTGTTTTGTTTTTGTTTTTTGAATGTCCAGAGGACCAGACTAAGCATTTTTGGATAGATGACTTATCTTCACAAATATGGCTTCTTTCACTCCTCTCTCAAACCAACATTCCTCTCTATCAAGGATGTGCACAGCTTCATCCCTGAAAAAGTGACCACTGGCCTTTGGCATGGACCAGTCTTTGCCGTAACATATTTTGGGGTTTACAAGCCACTGGGATGTCATGTTTAGAAAATAAACATCTCAGTTTCTCTGTAACTCCCGCTACATATGGAATGACCATTGATCTTGGTCTGGGTTCCTTCTTTTCACCTGATGGCTGGCTGGAGTCCTGTTTGGATTTCTTCTCTGCTTTCAGGAAGGCCCAGTTAGGATATCCACATTGCTATAGGGCAGGGGTCACCAGTCATTGTGAGACTGAGAGCTGCTCCAGTAGGACAGAGTGACATGAAGGGCTACTTGAGTGATATAAACATAAATTTGCAAGACTCACCTTTAATTAGATTATTAATAATAATAAATTCACATATTTGTGAATATATGAAGATGAATGTTAAGGATTCCTCACAATAATTATCTACAATGGTTTACCATGGCAGATATGATAAACTATTTTTAATAATTAGTGATTAGAAATCTGAATCAAGAACTCCAGTAATCAGTTTGAACCTCTTTTGGGGCTCTTCTATGAAACTCTGAATTACTCTAGGGGTCTGGGACTATGGATGGTTGTTTGTCTCTTTGTCTGTGTCCTTGTGATGGACTGGAGACACGTCTTCATCCAAAGACAGCTGAGAGGCATTTAGGCTCCAGACACCACCCCAACCCTGATTAGGAACAAGGTGAACTTAACAGATTCATTCATTCAACCTTTATTTCTACAGGTTAGTTAGTTAATAGAGAAATTACGGTACTAAAGCAGAAAACAGATATCTAAACATAAATAATTTATTTTATTGTAATCTATCAGTTTTGTTTTGACTTTTCCCTCTTCAGGGGTCGCCACAGAGAGTCATCCTCCTCCACCTCACTCTGTCCTCTGCATCCTCTGTCCTCACTCCAATTACCTCCATGTCCTCTCTAACTGCATCCATATATCTTGTCTTTGTCTTTTTCTGGCAGCTGCATTTCTAACTTCTTACCTTGCTTTTCCATAAACATTTCAATTTTCTCACAATAATGAACTTCAACACATTTCCCTCTTTACCATCCTTCACTTAGATGAAGACAACTGGTATAGTGTAGTAAACAGGATGAGACTAACCTGTTTAAATAAAGGTTGAATGAAAAAAGATGCTTGGAAGAAAAACAAACACAAAAAATAAATAAAAAAAATCCTCCCACCTTAATAGTTTTACGTAAGGATCTCTGCTGTCTCTGCATCTTGTAAACGTTGGCTGTGAGCCTCTGCAGCTGTCGGACCCGTCTCTCCCGCAGCTGTTTCAAGTGTCTGAGTGTTCTTTGAGTAGATGCAACCCGTCTCTCGATGTTACACCTCTTCTTTCTTAACAGGATCGTTTTCTGAAGGTAGTGCCTGCAAACGAAACAGCCGACTTTGTATTGGAATCCAGACGAGCTCCTTTATTTCACTCATGACGCAACACAAATGACAGAGTCTTACCTCTGCAGCATGGTGTCCAGGTTCCAGGGAGAGCTGGGGCCTTCATCTTTCTCCTCCGAAGACGGAGGGCAGCTCTTTGCAAAAGTGTTGTCCATTTTAGGACTTGAGGTACACTGCAAAAACTGTGATTGGGGTTAAGTACTGTAGTATCTAATAGGCAACTGATAATAACTGTACTCAGTAAAAATGCATATGCATAGTTTTAATTCAGTGTAAGCAAAATTCAACATTTTTGAGATGTTAAGTAATTTAAATTTACTTATTTTTTTTTACGGTAAAATAAGCAATTACAGTATATCTTTAGCATATTTTAATAGAAAAATATGAGTGTCCTAAAAGATTAAGAAATCTAATAGATTTTACTAATTAAAGCACTTTGATTTTAATTACTATACACTTCCGCCATCTTGGCTGCACATTCTGCCATGTGCACACACATGCTTCAGAAGTGGACTGGACCATCCATTTTGTCAGAGGTAAGACAATTCTTTGGAATGTACAATAAAAATTTGAACAACAGTGTATAGTATTTTTGAGAAAAAAGCTCTAAACAATGTTTTAAACAATGTTTTAAGTCAAAATTAGATAAGTAATGAGCACTATGTGTATTTTAAGCAAAATGGCATGAAGTCGAGTAGACTGTTAGCACAAGCTCACTTTCTAAAGCTTTACAGTTGTTCTTTTACTTCAGCAGATCAAGAACCTCTTGCACTTAAGTAAACTGTTAAAACTGTTATGCGCTTATTTTTGCTGATGGAAAGCAGGTTAATATATATATCAGTCTATTTGCTGATTTTTAGTAACATTATGTGACAGTGAAATGGTCAGTCATTTAAATATTCAGTCCTGAGCATATTTTTTGTACATTTAGAATTGTTGTAGGAGCTGTGTATCATAACTGGTAACAAGAGCTGGCTGTTTGCGGCGTAAATAAAGTTTATTTCTGGCTACAGTAGACGCCAGGAGTCTGCTAACTAGATATACAGGTACATGCAATGTTGCCAGGATCCATGGGCAAAGCAAAGACTTCATAGCTATTTTTTTTCTCTGTTTGCTTTTCACTTTGAAGACTCCATTCTATACCCTTCACGGTTTCATTACCGGTATATGATTATCAGAAATTAGGTGCATGCATGAGTTTTTTCAAAAGGTGCTGATGGGGTTGGATGAAGGCAAGCTTTCAACAAAGGTGCAGGGACTAAAAACAGACAATGAGTGAAGAAAAGGCAGAAGAGACAATTTTAACAGTGTAGTGGAACAGGCCCTCATGCTTGACCTTCAATTACACCTTTTCACATCTCTCTGAAACTCTTAGTGTTACACTTTTATTGAAGCTCTCAAGGAGACAAGTGGACACTATTTTGTTACATTTAGTTGAATTAAGAGACACAAATCAGAAGAGACTTTCTTTAATTTGTGTTAATTCAGAATTAATCAACACAATAACTTCAATATACAGTACTGTATTGATCGTGATTTATGCTGTTAGAATGTTAGTCACTTCTTCATTTGATGAATCAAAGCATCACCTGTTATGCATATGAGCAGTATATTCTTAATATGTGTATGATCTTACTAAGCTGGTGTATTTTAAATATGCCAAAGTTAAAAGAACAACTCAGAATGATCTGTTAGTACAAGTATTTGTTTGGAGTGTTTTGGGAACGAAGTGAAACATCGTAGACATAAGTTCTCTCCTGTCCTTTCTGAAAACAAATCTCAGCTGTTCTCAAAACAGATTCTCTGTTTGTTCACACCTGGTTCTCTGGTAAACCACCAATGAGCAGGAAGGATTTGACTGGGTCACACCCCTTCTTAAAGGTGACACTTCCTACTCTCCATGAGTCTGGTGAGGAACTCAAGCCATGAGGTTCCCAAAAAGAGCTGGTTGAATGTCTGACCATGAGCCAAAGGTCCACGTTGTCAGTGAAGGATTTATAACATGTCAGTTATAAATTCACTTCGAGCTGTAAAAAGCTCCTTCTTGAGTGAGAATTCCTCCTGAGGAATGTTTAGTCTGAAAAGCTGAACCAGAACCCATCATGTCCCTACTGAGTTTGTTGATTCCTATAAATATCTGGGTATCCTGATCGATTCACATCTCTCTTTTAAACTCAAACTGAAAGTTAAACTGGGTTTCTTTTTCAGAAATAAATCATGTCTAACACTGAATGTTAGGAAACGCCTTGTGTCTGTGACTTTCCTTCCCTCCATTGATTACGGTGACATTCTCTACATGAATGCTCCTACAAGCACCCTGCGGATGTTGGATGTTGTCTATCATGGTGCACTAAGATTCATAACTGGTTGTGATTATTGTACCCACCACTGCACCCTGTATTCACTGGTTAACTGGACATCATTAACCTCACGCAGACTCTTCCACTGGTACATTTTCATCTTTAAATCACTTCTTGGTCTGCTGCCCTCATACATCTCCTCCTACATACAGACAGACCACAGTCCGTGAAGATCCACAACTTCTCCTCCTCCACCATCACCCTCAGCACTGGCTCTCCTCAGGGATGTGTGCTGAGCCCTCTTCTGTTCACTCTGCTCACATATGATTGTATAGCCACACATCCAGGCTGTCATATTGTTAAGTTTGCAGATGATACAGCTGTGGTGGGATGCATCACAGATAATGATGAATCCAGCTACAGACAGGAGGTGGAACATCTGGAGAGCTGGTGCAAAGAGAACAACCTTCACATGAATGTGAAGAAGACGAAGGAGATGATTGTGGACTTCAGAAGGAACAAACACACCCACACCCCACTGTATATAGGTGGATCTGCGGTGGAGGTGGTCTCCAGCTACAAATACCTGGGTGTACACTTGAATGATAACCTCAGCTGGAGCAACAACACCACCAGCCTGATCAAGAAAGGTCATCAGAGACTCTACTTCCTCAGACGGCTGAGACGAGCCGGTCTGAGAAGCCCAGTCCTCACCTCGTTCTACAGGTGTGCAGTGGAGAGCGTCCTGTGCTCCAGCATCAACGTGTGGCATGGAGGCTGCACAGTTGCAGAGAGAAAAGCTCTGCAGAGAGTGGTGAAGGCTGCACAGAAGTCTGTGGGAGTCAGTCTCCCCACCATCACAGACATTTACACCTCCAGATGCAGAAAAAGAGCCACCTGCATCATGAAAGACCTCACTCACCCAGCACACTCACTCTTTGCACCACTCCCCTCGGGACGGAGGTTGAGGAGCATCAAATGTAGAACCACTAGACTGAGAAACAGCTTCTACCCTGAGGCTGTCAGACTCATGAATAAATAAATAATAAGAATAAACACTGCAAAATGTCACATCATACTGATACTGTACTGATCTGTTTCTTGTTGCTGCGTTCATCTGTGACCATCTGCTCATGTTCGTGCTGCTGTTTATAATGATGTTTTTCTACTACATTAGGGCTTAGTGTATTACTAGCTGATGTGATGTCTCTCTTAGTTAATCCTAGATGTTATTATTGTATTTCTCTTGCATTTGTTGTTGGATGTAACTGGGACCCTGTGTACATAATCTCGTTTTCAACACATGTACTACATGCGGTGCAAATGACAATAAATTCTCTCTGACTCTGACTCTCTGACTCTACATGTCTTTGCGTGAGTGCAGCTACAGCGTGCGCTCTCAGGACATGATTACCTGCAGTGTTCCGTCAGTGAGGACTGAACTTGGAAAAAGGGCCTTCTCCTACTCTGCTCCTGCTTCATGGAATATCTTACAAAAAGATTTGAAGCTCTCGGCCTTGACTTCTCTAAATGGTTTTAAGAATCTGTTGGAATCCTGGCAAAAACCAATGCAGACATGATCCTGTTTTTGATTTTTTTTGTACATCTACCTTATAATGTTTTTGCTACTTTTTGCTACTTTTTCTTTTCTTTTGTTTATTGTTTAATGTATTTGTATCATTGCTGTTCATCATTCTTTAGTTTGTAGCAGGTAGCTTTCGTAAATGAGCCCTCGAGGCTCAATAAGATTTACCTGACTAAATAAAGGTTGAATGAATGAATGAATCATCATCACTCTGACTGGCTTGATGCCGACGCTGGTACACAGAAAGTGCAAACACCGTGACCTGGTGTTGGATAGAGTTGGACGAACGAACCATCTCTGTCCATCGTCTGGAAACCCTCTCTTACCAGAAGCCGACTTCAAAGGTCGCTGTTTGTTTACAAATGTGGATGGACCGAGTCGAGCTGATGCCAGCAGAGGATGTGCCATTTCTGGTCCATACATTCCTCAGATAACTCTTACTCCATTCATCCTTAAACTTCCCTTTCCTTCATTCTCTTAACTTTATTTCTAAAAGTAACAACTTAAGTTTAACGTGCCAGCAGAATAAGTTAATAAGACCCATGACTTGTGTTCTGTTGTCTCTAAGTTTAAATCTGCTGAAAAGTTAGTTACTGTATAGGAAACCTGATCGATCAATCCATGTAAAATATGTTGTGATTGTAATTTAATGATTTGTTAATTAAATGATTCATCTCCTGGTGAATCAACATAAGTTAACGTTTCATGACTTTACATTTCATCACTGAGTCACAGATTTATTGAATATTAATCTGAAAAAGATGAGAACCCGTGAATAAGATGATAAATTATGTCAGTCTAACTCTGCTCAATTTACATCTAAAATATAGATAAGTCAGAAAACTGACCTCTTCTTATCCTTCTACTGTATTTGGTGGCCCTTGCCGGTCTCTGAAAGATTTAAAATTAATATTTCTGTGCTCATAAAACATGTTTGCATATGTCCAATTTTTAATGACTCTGAAAATGATTTCTTTTGGCTGGAAAAGTGTTCATGCTGCAGAAACTGCTAGTTATGTCATTTGAAGCTGGGAAATTGTCTGTAATCAACTTTTAAAACGCTAGTTGATGTTTTTAGTGGAGATTTGTCAAGGTCTTGTGTGGTTCTGGTTCGGTCCGGTTCACGTGATTTCACAAGCTGGTGTACAAATCTGGTGTACCCCCGAAAACTATAAAGAATAATTGTGATATGTTTTGGGTTTTGTTGTATTATTTGTGATTATTGCTTGAATTGATTGTTTTAATTGATTTTGTTAAGAAGGGGCAGAATTGATAAGATTTAATTCTTCTTCTGCCGCCTTTCATTTTATAGGTATTTTATATTTTTTTCTCTTGAAATTTGTATTGTTTTAATGGAAATGAAATGAATAAATAAACAAACAAACAAACAAATCCTTGGAATGACCGCCGAGTCATTGCTAAAAGTTAAAATAACATTTGCATGAAGGCTGAGTGTGGTTTTACGTTACAAGCAGGGAAGAGAACGCATATTTCGTGTGAAATGGCCGTCAGATGGTTGGTTCTGGTAAACCCAGTTTGCTCTGGACGGATCTGATAAGGTTGGACTCGGTTCCGAGGTCCGTTGTTGTTTCATCAGTAAATCGTTGTTCTTACTGAGTGTGGCTCAGTGACGCTGTTTGAATCTGTTTAGCTGTAATTTCAGATTTTTTGCGATGTGCTGAAGCGTTTTTATTGAGTTGTAAAGAGTCCGGAAAGTTAAGCTAACAGCTAGCTTTCGTCCATCTTGGAAGCCGCATGTCTTCTATGTATATAATAATAATAATAATAATAATAATAATGTCCTTTTCTGTCATCTGTGTATGTTTCCCATACACAGACGAAATTCGTCTCTGCATTTAACCCAACCACCACCAGGTGGTGCAGTGAGCAGCCA